>JARFOC010000198.1:1970544-2000919 GCA_031763485.1 Osmoderma eremita | reverse complement strand
TACATTTATGCAAAAATTTGAACAGGAAATGAAATTTTCCTTAACTATGGCGTATTCCCCCCAGTTACCCTATATATTTTTTTAAATACATTTTTTATATACTTCATTTTTTGAACGTGCGTGCCGGCTATTGGCAGAAATCTTCTTTCTTTGATATATCGATATCGACATGACATGCACACTTACAAAAAAATATATATAGCACAATACAAAACACATTAAAAAATCATATTAAAGTACTCGTCGAAAGAATAAAATGTGCGGTTGAGTAACAGTTCCTTCATTTTTCTACTGGTTAATTCTTTATATTCCTTTGACAGGTGGGTATAAAATTTTGGACCATAGTAGTTTGTTGCGTGCCTGGATCTGTTTATACGCTGATAAAGAATCACATAGTTTTCCCTATTTCGTGTATTGTGTGCGTAGTGATTATTGTGTGTATTATACTTTTCTTTGTACGAGAATTAACACGACACAATACTCTGATAGCCTGCTTTTGTTTAGCGAACACCAGCTTGCGTCCGTCGTGTGTCCCCACAGTAACAATCTGTATGTCGCCCGTGAATGGAACATGGATATTCTTGCTGCTTCGTGTGTGCCTATCTCTTTCATTCTTCGAATAGCATAAATAGCTGACGATAATTTCGTTGTAATTTCCTCTATGTGATACTGATAGCCCAGGTTACGAGATGGAAGACCCAGAAAATATACCGTACTTGTTTGTACATGTTGGAGTTGTTTTGTGGTAAGCAAGAGTCTTTTAGTATTTTTTTTTGATTTAGACGCAGCCCGTTACTAATGAACCACTCATTAGCTTCTTCGAGAGCACTCTCTGCTTTCCCCATTGCAACCTCATATGTGGTACCTCTCGTTAGAATCGATGTATCATCCGCAAACAAACAGAATTTGTTGCTGATAATATTTTCAGGGATGTCATTTATATATAGTAGGAAGAAGAGGGTCCCTAGTATGGATCCTTGTGGTACCTCTTTACTTATCTGTGCCGTTTCAGATTTGCTGCCATGGTATATAGTAATTTGTTCTCTCCCTGTTAAGTATGATTTCAAAAGTTTGTGTGTATTTCCCCTTATCCCATAGAAATACAGCTTTTGTAGCAATAGTTGATGGTCCACACAGTCAAAGGCTTTTGTCAGATCGCAGCAGGTTAGCACACAACTTCACCCTCACTGAACGTTCGCGTTACTTCCTCCTGCAGATCGTCCATTGCTGATGTAGTAGACCTCCCCTTTCTATAACCATGTTGATGTTTGGAAAACACATGATATCGTTCCAGAAACTCAACCAGTCTAGTTTTCAACACTACCTCGAAAATTTTGGAGAAAGTGGGTATTATGTATATTGGCCTATAGTTGCTAGGATCAGATTTATCCCGCTTTTATGCACTGGTATTACTTTTGATACTTTTAGTTGGTTATGATATATTCCCGCATTCATGAATATATTAATATCTGCTATCGCATGTGCAATTTTTGCCATGACAATTTTCTGCACATCTGCTGATATGCCGTAGATATCTTGTGTTTTTTTTCCTTTATTTGTTTTATTATTACATATATCTTTGAGCCCGTCACTGGTTCCATATATATCGAATTCTGTGTATTCTGTCTTCCTCTTTGTAATAGCTTCATTGCATCTTGTTGTGGACCGGGTGTAGCAACTATTAATTTATTGCCAATAGAAATAAAGTACTCATTCAAATCTTCCGCATTTATTTTACTAGGGGAGTTGCATTTTTTTTCTTGCATCTATTTCTCTATGTATTACTGCCCACATGTCTTTCATCTTGTTATCATATGTTGTTAATTTTCGGGTTATATGTTTCTTCTTTTCCTGAGAAATGTCTTCTGCGTATTCTCTCTTGAGCTTTATGTACATTTTTTTTATATTTCCTCTGAATTTGACAACTATGAAGAGTGCGTCCAATACTCCCTTCATTTCGACCAGTTTCTACTTGGTTTGTTTGTCGTTCTTCTACTTCCTGCTTTTATTTTCCTTTATATATCAGGAAAAACATTCTTATAACAAGAAACCCATCATCAAGGGTTTTGAAGGTTTTCATATCGCTTCCGGTGTTGAATGATTATTAACGCTCACTGAAAATTATATAAGGCCACTAGGATATTGTGTTTAAATATGCATTCAATCATTTCCAAAACCAGGAAGGAAGCAAGTCTTTGGTTTGTCTTTTTCAGGTTGGAAGTTTAATTCAAGATCTTAAAACTTCTTCCTAAGTATGTAGTACCATTTGCAATTTCGAATTACAAGCTTATATTTTCAGCATTTGTTATATGCACTTTATCACCACCAGTATTGTAATCAGTAAATCAAGAAGTAAGTGTACGTGTGCTCTATGAAAAGCTGAAAATACAAAACTTCTTATTGAGATCTGTAATATGAATCTGTTGTCTTCGTGGGCTGCAGTAAATGCCAGATACTTCGATATTTTCGTGAGTTAGTAAATAAATACCTATTTATTCACATATATAGGAGTTAAATCAGAAAAGAAAATTAATTATGTATTCTTTGAATTTAACAAAGAAAAAGAAAATTAAAACTTAACCCTATTGCGGCGAAGAAGCTCCACGGAAATCTTCGTTTTTGATCAAGATACCCTTTTACCCCGAGAATATCAATTGAAATTATTATATTTCTAAATTGATTTATAATCTAAAACTCGCATATTATTTCACTTTGTCTGCTAACATAATTACAATATCGAATTTCTAGATTGCAAAGGAATCACTTTCATCACTTTCTCATTTCTCGAAATTTATCAGCTACCTTCCGCTTTACAAATACAGTGAATGTTCGCCCGTCGCGTTGATGAGATCGTCCAATAGAATTCCAAAAATATCTATCTACACGGATTAAATTTACTTGGTGAAACGACAAACTCGTTATTGTCTGCGGTGTAATTGCATTACTACAACGCAACCGGTAACGTAGTTACAGATTCTGTCGGCTTATTGGAATTCTGTTGCGTCATACGCACGATTCTATTTGCTGTTATATCATGTATTGTGTGCATCGATATTTACTGTTGCTCGTCTTTTTCCCTTTTGTCTGTCGCTTCGCTACTGCAGCTATCGCTTCGTCTGTGAACGAGGATGAAATCTGTCTTTGCGAAGTAAACGAATCGAAAATAATGTCGACAATTGAATTTCGTCGAAAATGCTGGTATTCCCTTGCTATCGTTGGGTTGCCGGTTCTGTTTCTGTTTTATTCCACTGATATAGCTATGGTACATTTGCATTACAATAGAGGCAAAAACAAAAAAATAAGGAGGAAAAAAAATTTCAGATTTATATCAACTGTGGTACCTATATGTTGCAACTTAAGGTTTAAAGTAAAGACGACTTCAAACGCAGATCTCTAATTTGTGCTATTTAAAGACAAAGGAATGAATATAAGATATGTACTTGGCGTTGTTGGAACGACATGGTTTAGAGTCATTATTGTCTCAGAGACAGAAAAGGAGCCCTAAATTACTGGTACAGTAATTTAACTAACCAGTAAATTAGACTGCATTTTTTTCGTCGTTTAAAGTTAATATTGTGGGTTCTCCGATTAGTATCTAGAATTTCTATTTGTACTTCCTACTAGAAATAGAAATTGTTCTGTTGAAATATCAATGTCTTCCCAATACTCAATGATTTCCAAATTCTTGGTTCTCGACGACAAGAAAATAAATTTATCGGGGTTTCTTCAGTATACTATCATGATTAACGTTAACTTTAAATAGAGTATAGAGTTTTCACTAGTAGTCAGTATTTCGCGGTGGTCATTCGATTTTATAAAAATTGATGCTTTTTTAACTTTTGCAATGTTTTCGTACTTTTTCCCAAAATTTATGTTTGTAACGGATGCAATTAACTTGATTGCACAGTTTACATTTTCTTTGATTTATTTGGTGAAAGTCAATGTAGAATTTCTCTATTATTATAGCAGTGGGTTACATAAACCAACCACATTTACTTGAACGGAATTTGAGATCGAGAATATGAATGACTAATTATTTTAGGTTATGTGAAATAGACATTTTTCAAAACTGAAGACATTGCACAGCAGTTCATGCTATTAGAAAGCATAAATGTATGTACAGTGAGAGGCTAAAGTTTAAATACACCACCTAAACATTACCACATCTAACCCGATTGAACTAATTTGGGGAATAACAAAAAATTATTATAATCGGCATATTAGTAAGGTAAATAAATCTGTAGAATCTTACCTTAGCATATGGGAGGAAGCAGTAAATGCAGTAACAGCTGAACATTGGGCAAATTCTATTTGCCATGTCGAGAAAGAAATAAAAAGATGTTGGGATCAGGAGAGAGGTTTTAACACTACAGACATTCCACCACTTATTATTAACTTCGGCGAATCTTCAGATAACTCTGATTATTCAGAAGATGATTTCAATAGATAAATAGCATACAGCTAAAGTGGTTGTATTTTGGATAAGTATTTGTTACGAAATGTATATGGGATTGTGATTAATTTGTAATAGTGCTTGTTTTATCCATAATTAAATTACTTGATATACGTTCAATAAAACTACGGAAATTGTGCAGGTGTTTTTAGTTTTTTGTATCATTTTAATTTTACTGTACAACTATAAATAAACAGCAAAGACAACATTTGAGTATTGTGAATTAAATGTTTGTTTATTATATGGATATCACATATACTTTACAGAAATAACAAAAAAGAATCACAAACTATTATGGTTTTGTAATGTTAAAGATTTAAATATATTGTATTACGCGCCAAGGAAACAGTGCCTCTAGCGGCAATGTATATTAAATATAGATATAAGAATATAATGGTTGCAAAATGTCCTACATAGTTAACACGAGTTTAAAATAATACATAATACTAAACATACAGTGTTTTTTTGTAAGCCCCTAAGTAGTGTAAAATTAAATTCCTTCAATCACCAATGGAACAAGAGTTAGCATAACTTCTGGTTTTCCCTGGTATGCTGTTAGTTCACAGCTCCATAAGATGTGAAGAACCGTTTAATTATGAACACCACACGGGTAATATACTGATTGTTTTTTTTTCTTTATTTTACATCACGTAAATTACTTGTCCACATTATCTAATATAGTGCTTGAACGCCTAGACATAGTTTAGCTAATGGAAAAGGGACTCTATCTTGTTGGATTGCTCTTTGATCTCACTTTTGCATTCGACACTGTCAGATGCGAGTTTATGTTGGAAAAGCTGTATGCCATCGGCATTCGTGGCGCTCTGTTGGAGTATATCGTATCCTTCTTAAAAGGAAGATCAATGATGATATGACAACATTCTTTCAATTCCTATGACGTTTCCTTAGGCGGACCTCAAGGATTCGTGTTAGGTCCTCTCCTTTTTAATTTATTTGCGAATGATTTGCCTGATTATGCTTTACCTGAGGATATTATCATGTTTGCACACATAATAATAGTGAGAGTGGATGCTGAGGAGAGCTTCAGAGAAAGAGCTCAGAGAAGTAGGTTTGGTTAACTTATTTGGTGAGTGGTGAGGAAAGAATTGTCCAGCACTGAATCTGAATAAAACGGTACGCATCAACTTCTATAAACGTAAGTGCTTAACTTTTCAAATCTTATCGTGTCTTGATGGAGGACCTCCGCCAGTTGCTAAGACTGGCAGGATTCTCGGTGCGCATATTATCGGCAATGTCTTATAACGCCGTTTTGTGGGCGGATTCTATTTATTCTAGTCGCACTCTGGTATTGCAAAAACGAATTCTCTACACTTTATATAAAACGCACCAAAAGGGATAAAATAGGATTTTTTTTCTTTTATATACCTCTTTCTTTCTTTCTTAGTGTTGGAGGATCAATAGGGCTAAGGAAAAAGGTTATGCTTTATTAAAAGTTAAGACAAAAACTTGTTTCATCCTATTTAGTGCATGCTTTATAATCTTTTAAATAAAAGGGAAGGAGTAAAATGTGGCGGCAAATAATTGCAATGCAAAAGTGACTTCATAGGACTGATACATTACCCAGGTCTGGTAACAACGCAATTATTTCGTGATGTGGTATTGATGTTCTATCTATTTTATAAATCAATGGGCGTATGTTCGCACTGAATATTTCGCTTGGAAACTTCTGAATTATTTCAGGCAGCATACAACCCATGTAAAATTTTGTTAATTTAGGTAGCATTCGTTTCCTCCAGAAATCTTTATTGCGCCTTATTTCGAGTATAAATAGGGGTTGACTCTCATAAATAAAAACAGCCAAATAACATGTGTCACGCCTGGTGATGTGCAACTGTCCTTGAATCTATCAACACAAACAATAGTATTATTGAATATTTCTTCGACTAGCATAGGAAACAAAATTAAATCAAGCTTACTTGATAACAATAATTATGGTTCTCTTTTAAAACGATTTCGCCAGCATCGCTTCTCTTCAAATAGAAATGTTTTTTGTTATTAATGCCATCTTCAATTGTTTGTTTGGCTTTGTGCAAACTATATGCACATTTTACTTCTATTATTACATCTTCCCTTATGAGTCCGTCAAGAGAAGCACCTAGAAACCCATTCTCTAAATCAGCAAACAAACCGCAGTCATTTATGGGCAGTCCCATTTCTTCCTCAAACTTCCGCTTTGCGATTTTTTCAAAGTGCTGCCCAATCAATATTGCCGGCGTATTTAGATGTTTTCGGTATAAAATATTTTTCAAAAGAGTAGCACAATTACAAGAAGATCTTCACTTCACCACCATACCGAATTTGGAAGCAGTCAATCTCTTTGCTCCAATATCTTGAAATAAGGGATTATTAAATTGTCCTATCGTATTGCGGGCAAGTTTCCACTGTTACATTTCGGTGACCTTGACGAACAAGAAACTATTATTTTTTTGACAATACAACTTTCCATGCTTCGTTACAAATATGCATTATTATCTCCCATTACCTCCATGCATCGTCCCAAATCACAAGAGTGCTATGTAAATCATGCGTTTCATATCTTCTATGAAAAAAAAACAACCATACTTCTACTTAAAGACTTCTGAATACAATGAAAGATATAGGTATGAAGGAATAGCAAATGGCTAATAGAAAGCATTTGAAAAACAGGAAATGTGCCAGACAGACTGTGTATGTCCTTTTCTTGATTCTATTTATCATTGTATTTATAATAATTTCATAATTCGATAACAGTAAAAAATCCTTTTTTTTAAGAGATAGATGAGATAGAAAGATAGATTGGTTTTCAAGGGTTGTTTTTCCAATGAAGATTTGACGTTTTCTGAACGAAATCCTGCTCCAGTTTTCATTTATAACTATGACAGACATAACTTGCTTTTAAAATATTGTCGCTTGAATTCCAGGTGATAACGCCATAGCAGCATAAAAGATTCTTCGCACAACTAATTTATTATCTATCAAAGATGCTCTTATTTTCAATGTGTGATAAACTGCTGCAATGTTGCAAACGCAATTAGCAAAAAGGAAACAGACAGGAACTATGATTCATGCAGATCTAAAGATACTCTGTGCAGTAATTTCCCGAAAATTCTAATTATATACTCCACAAAATAGCCAAATTGCGCTTTCGGAAATGGTATCAAATCGACTTATATTTATGGGATATTAATCAAGAAATGGTCCGGAAAAGCTTTGGTTTTCAGCGAGTAAAATAAAAATTCACAGATAATCCCTAATCGTAAAAATGCAACAGAATCGCATAGTCCATTTACACGATAGACTAGGTACGCAATGATTGACCCCTCCCGGGTACGTGTGTTTGGGAAGGTCTTTGAAATTACGTCCTGAATTTTTATCAGGGAATAATTCCCCCTACGCAACTGACTTGCACACATAAACTGACGGAGTCGAAAATAATGTATGGAAATAAAACCAGTGGAGCCTGAGGGTGTAGTAACGAACGAGGTAGGTTATGTATATTTCTAATTTCATTTATGTAAATTATAGTATGTTTTTATAAATGATGGTATAAATTAATATCTTATTTTATAGAATTGCCACAGGTTTTACAAATACTGTCAACTTACCCAGCTGGCTGGGTTACTGCTTAATTAAACATATCCGAAAAGAAAATATTTCCTTCAACTATGTATGATTGATGAGGTGATTCACTTCACAGCAGATTTGTTATCGCTTTGTTTGGTTGGAAAGGATCAGATTCAAGGGACTAGTAATTGATAAGTAACCAGACATTCCTTCCGTCTTAAGCGTCCATAACTAACTCGATAAATCTATTACACAATACCGCATCAATCTTTCATGGTTTCTAGGGGATTATTCGATTTCACAACGAATAGCTTTAACCCTTGTTGCGGAATCGTATAATTTTAAAATACATATCTAGTCTTATTTGTATAACTAAATAGATTTTAATAGTACATTGTAATTGTGACAAATACGTTTATAAACTTTAAGTTTGTGAATCATTAATGGTGTCAGGTAAAAAAGCATAAAATCTATTCTGCTTTTAGACAGTAATATACTATTAGGTATCAACAGTAATGGATATATTAGGAAAGTGACACTAGTAATTCTAATAAATGTTCCTACTACATTATTTTATCCTAATAAAGTAATAGAATCAAACACTATTACTGATCGTAAATATAAATAAATTTTGTTGTAGGAATAATTCATATTCTTCTATAATAGTAGGACATGCACTCAATAGTATAGTATTATTAGGTTACATAACTGAATTACATTATTAACTTTCCAATAAAACTATGAGTTATATTTAGAATTTAAAACTTTTTAGAATCTTTTATATCACCTAGACAACATATGTTACAATTTTGTAGGAATAAATGTTGGAATCTGCAATTCTACCTAATGCAAGTAGACTTAAAGGAACGCACCTATTTTGTAACAATAGAAGGTGTGACAAGATGACAGACAAGAAGTGTGTAGCGTCCACGATAAGAATATACAATTAATGTGGACTGTGTAACGTGCCGATTTCGTTCGACGTATTTTTGTAAATAAAATAAATTATCCGTGCGGATTGGGGGTAGTAAGGCCATCTAGCGGTGGGTAGATTAGACGCGACGGTCGATAGCGATCGGTTATCGGATATCGCCACAGAAATCGATAAATCAGATAAAATCTAGGGTTAGGCGTTGTAAGCGAGTTCGTGGTCAATTCCTTCTTTTTAAGTCTCCAAGTGTTCGAAGTCACACCTGTTACTGGATTTTGCGGAGCATTTAGTTTTGGAAAGTAATTTTTGCGGAAATATTTATGGGAAATCCGCCCGAGAATACAGGGATTATATCCGATAATAACATTACGTTCGATTGGGGAACGTTCACAAGATTTTCTGTGGATTAATAGACTCGACACGTGGAGCATAAACGAAGCCCTCGCTACCCAGGGCTTCTCTTCTTACCTTTGTTAATTGTACCCCTTAATTTTTGGAATTACCATAATTGTGGTGCTTGCCAATCACCATCGGGATTTCTGTGAATATATCCACACCAACCAGCTAGTGGGACGCGGTCCGCCGAGCGAATAGTGGCCGATTCCTTCCATCAGAAACTAGCTCACCTGGATTGAACCACGAACTCATCAAACAGGTCGGATTTAAGCTTTGTTTTTGTGCCAATTGTCACACCTCGTGGAATTTCTTTAAATATAAATACATTTTGTTCTTTTTGGTAAACTAATTAATTTGAAATTTAATAATTTAATGGCCTTCAGCCACGTTGTATGTTGGTGTAAAGTTGAGTGATCACCCATCTATTTGTTTCACGGTTTCAAAGGGGTTCACCCGGATAAACCTGTCATTGCTAACTTCCACCTGAATAACCTTGTAACTTTTTTTACTTGTTTTTTTCACTTATTAATTATATCAATACATATCAGTTATACACCAAAGTTTGCCTTACTTAATGAATTTTGTAAGAAATATCTAACCCGGACGATATTCACCCCCGCTCTTCCGTTCGTGGAATCTCGGGGAAAGAACGATTTTTAACGGAAGTGGTGCCAACTCTTTAACCCAGCCGTCTCCACTAAGCTGGCCGAAGCAACCCCGAGTAGGGTGGGTATCAATTAAGAGTTTCATTGTACCTTTCTCATTTGTGGCGTCATTGGTTCTGGTGGCCGTGTGTGGCACGTCAGAACTGTCTGTTTTATTTACAAACCAGCAACTACACATTAATACCACATAAATTGGAAATCTTACAGGTTATGGGCCCAGAACTGGCAGAGTAAAGGAAATAAACAGGAAACAGGGAGGGTGCAGGCGAATAATATAGTGAAACCGTTTGATGGAACCAACTATTCAAATCGGGAATTTAGAATCAAACTTATTCAGGAGAAAAGACGATGTTTGTTTGTTTCCAAATACAAAGAGTAGATATTGTGGCATTGAGGCCTATTGTTCCACTCTACATTAGATTTTGTGTATGAGTGTGAAGTGTATGGCTTCTGTATGGGTCTCTTCTTGCCGTAGGAGGGAAGCAGTGTTCATTTAACACTCCTAAACATTGAAGGGCACCGGAAGAAGTACCGACCACTCCCCTGCGACCGATTTAGCATCGATTGCCTCGTCGGTGATTCGAACCATGGATAACCCCACAGAAGCCTAGCGCCGTTACCACTTCGCTATCCCGGCGTCTAAGTTAATATTACAACCATACAGAAATCAGTGTAACTATACAAAAATATCTTGAGACGTGCAAGTGTCAAAACTGGTGTTCCACAAGGGTCGGTTCTTGAACTCAAGCTCATTTTAATTCGTTTTAACTATATTGTTTTGCTCTAAACACTAGGTCAAAATTAATCACATATACCAACGATATTAATGTGATCGATAACACCATTACTTCAGCATAAGATCGAAAGGTTGCAAGGACTATAAATAATTTTGCCCTAACAACAGGGGTTAGAAAACTTTTCGCTTTTCATTGTGTGTACATTAACACAATCGCTTTTTTTTTCTGTACGGACTACATAAAACATTTCTTCCTTTGTAACGTGAAATTCAATTACAGAAGAGTTTATACATATGTATAGGCGGACTTTTTTTGGTCACATTAAAATGCAATACGAAAATTCCATTCCGTCTCTGTATTTGTTAATCAGAGGCGCGAACGTAGCAATCCAATTGTGATCAAAGAGTTTACCGTTGGTACACAGGGACGCCAGTTGAAATTCCTACCCTTTTCAATTACAAGATTATACCAATTCGTATCATCGTGTACTGTGTCTACATGGTATGTTCGTACACTATACGTACATGTGCGACTTCAACAGATGTGAAAAGGATTTGGCCGCAAAATGGATTACAATTACATGGCATTACACATGTTACGCGCTCTCATAGCTTACCGCCAGTAAATCAATAGTCACCAGCTCGGGGATTGTTGGAAATTCGAATTTATCCGAGCATATTCCATTTGTTCATTTCACCATAATGTCGTGTAAGGGACAATATTTACGCGCCTCTAATAGTAAGACATAGGTAAAAGCAGACAAACACGGTTTTATTTTTTGCAAATGGTTCCATTTTTTGTAAATATATTTTATTATATTTATAATTATATCGCTGTTCAAAATATAAATTGATAATCACTATTAAGAACCCAAAAATGGCAAAAGAGTGAGACTAACAAATCTTTTATAAAAGTTTTCGTAGTGGTTTCAGTTGTTGTAAGATGAAAAAAAAATGTAAGTATAAAATTGAAATTGGGAACCTAGTGGTATTTTGCTCTTGACCATGTTTCTGAAAGTGACGATCAAGTTCATATTAGTAAAAATAACACCACTTGAATAAGAAGTTATTCAAGTGGTGTTCTGTTTAAAGCCACCGTATCCTATTATTTTATAAGTTTATATTGATCAACTAAGTTACTTTACATGCCGCGATGACGAAATATTAGTTTTCACCATTCATGGCTGGTGATGACCTTTTGGGTGGGCAGCTGGTAAGATGCGTGCGACGTCGCGCTGTCTCTCTAACATCACGGAAGCTATACGATGTCGCACGAGGCACTATAGATTGTCTCAACCTCCGAATGCAGTACAGAGCTTATAGAAATTCGATACACGGTTGCCAAATTGTAGAATCAGCTGTACATTATTACTTCCGGTTCCATTATTGGGTTTCTGACAGTTCAAAACAGTGAAATATAAAAAAAACATATATTTTTATATATTTAAGAATCAGTGACAAAGCCCATAGTTTTATCAATTATTATTCAACATAAACGTAATTTACATTTCGAACATTTATTTAGGAATTGGGGTATAATACAATTTATTAAATTTTAAGAAAAATAAGTTTCCACTTTTGTAATAAAAATAGCTGAAATCATACAAATACCCATACAATGCAATAATATTTAAGAAAGGAATAGCAATTACGCACAAATATGGCTTGTGTCAACTTTTAGTCAGTCGATGAACCAGTTTGGTCTTTAGATGATGACAAATCTGTTACATGAATAATAAATTCTTCAATGTCATCTTGCAAATTATCCACTATCCACATTTCCTTTTCAATATTTTTTACATGTTTGATGTAGTTTATCAACTGTTACAGTGCTATATCCATTTCGAATTAATTCCTCCATTATCTTTTACCTTAAATGTGGTATTATTCATTTTTATACCGTTTTTAACTTGTGCCCACCACTTTTCGCAGTGGTAAGGTGGTAATCAAAGAACTTCATGACCTTTTTTTCTCTTGCATGTTCGTCAATCCTGTTTTTATCATATTGCGGTTTAATTTGTGACACGCGAAACCTGCTCTTAGAACGCCACTATAAAGATTGACATGAATGTTTATAGTGGCGTTCTAAGAGCAGGATTGTTCTCGGGGTGCTACGCTGGCATTATATTTTTTTCTTTTGTGGTTTTCCGCTGAGGATGGAAACTTAGTTGCCGAAATGCGTATTCAGAGTTCTTTACTCAACAAGGTGGTAAGGGGTATTTTTTAACTTAAATTTATTTTAAGCCACCGTATCCTATACCTAATCTACTTTAACCCAAATACCTATTAAAAAAGTGATTTATTTTGTCGACTCCTGAAGAAACAACTTACAATACTGGCGAAACGTCCAACTCCCTCCTTAAATAAATAAATGAAATCAACAATTATTTTCTTTTGTCTATAAGGAACATACAAGATTTTCTTCCTTTCAGTTAGATTTGTAAGTAATTATAAGTAAATTTTTCCTATGTTTCTTGACAGATAAATATGAAGATATATGTATTATGCCAGAATCGTAAATAAACCAATAATCACCGTTACGTGGCTACTATGAAATGCTACAATTAAATGTAAATAACCACACATATACCTGGATAATTCCTTTACTGTCTTTCTTTTGATAAAAACATCTTTGCTCTTAATAGATTATGTTTTGTCACCTTTCAAAGTCACGGTTTACTATTGGGATAATCAGTTGATTGGGGTGTTTTCATGTTTCTACATCAATCAATAATCAATAATCAAATTGATATGCTGTATTAGATAATAGGAATATTAAGTGGGTTGTTACGGTTCAGTGAACGTGGACGAAGTGCGCTCAATGAACCGACACGATTTGGTAGTATATAAGCAAAAAATTTGTATTATTCAAGTGGTGTTCTGTGTGGTGCATATTTACCACGTCTAACATTATTCTCCTTTGTAGATTCTGCCGAGGATGGCAAATACGTATCTGGATTTCTTCACTCATCAAGGTGGTAAAGGTATTTTTATTTTATATCAATCCTTTGTCACATATCGTATTCTTTAGCAGTGAGCTGTCTTATTTTTATATGCCAATAGAATTATTGTTATTAATTTTTACCATAAATCTTGTTTTTACTTTTTTTTTTGCAGACGTCAATATCCAAAAATTAATGCCGCAAGGATGTCGGCCATAAATTATCGGCGTATAGAGAGAGCAACAGTAGCGTCATCGGCGGTACAGCGCGCTGAACGGTCGAATCGATGCGAGAAGAGGGAAGAAGACCGAGCTAGGGTGCTGGCGAACATAATTCGATTGCAGTAATGAGGGGGCGGCGGTGCAGTGGAGTGTGCGGGTCCTGGCTAACAGCATTGTCCGAGCGACTGCTCTCGGATAATCCATTTACGCAGATCTTTACAAGCCCCGGTGATTTCACGGGTCAGGAACGGATACCGTATACGAGACGGTCGGTCGTCGATCGACGGGCTTTCGGAGCTTCTTCAATTCTCGGTGTCGATTTTACCGTACCCTGTTACTCTACGATTCACGACCTTTCGTCTACGTACCTAATTAGGAGACCGTTTGTTTGTTGTCTACCTAAAGCTTGCGTTTGGGATAAGGTGAAGTTTCCAAAGTGTCGGTGATTCTATCTAAGTCCTGATATTTGCTATAAGTAAGGCGTTAAGTATTAACATTAAATTAACAGTAGTAAGATACTTGGATAAATTAATATACCTGTGTATCTATAAAACTACTAATTTGCATATTATCCATTCCAAAGCTATTTGTTTTTAACTAGATTAATTCCTTTATTTCTTCAAATAAGCTTTATTAATTTTTTTATTTCATTTTGATTACAGCTGCCACCGTGCCGCGCACTTAGTGGCAATTCTTTTCTATCTCACTAGTCCTCGTATGTTAATGTAATTTCCTTGGTCTTCCCGTTTTCTTTTTTATTTTTTTGGCCATTTCTCATCATACGTACGACCTTAAATATTTACCTTCAATAGTATCTATTACATTAGTTAATACCCATTCGGATTCTTAATTCTTGGCTCCTTAATTTTTTTATTGCCTATTAGTCTGTATTATTTTTTCCGGTAGTCCAATTCTGTGGGGAATATTTTTAACATCCCTTTTTCTTATTTTCCGAAGTTCAAACCTATAGGCTATAATCTCAACTGTGCTTTTATATATACATACGAGTATTTGGTCGTTGTTGTAATATTGCCAGCCCATAACATACCTCTTGTAGCTGTTCCTGCATATGCTATTTTGCTACTAATTTTGTCATAACTTCCTCCACCATCCGTTACTTTTACACCCAAGTACCACTTCCTCTTTCTTATTTTCTCGGCGCCTCCTACTTCACCTTCGGCTATAGTGCAGCTCACGTTTGAAAGGAAGTATAGCTATTATGGGCTATATCCATCCTTTTTTATTTTATACGTATTTGTATAAGGCTATCGTTTTTTGTAACTGGGATTGTTGCCATATATTATTTGCTGGCTATATTGGTATTATTCACTGTTTCTGTTATTTCCCAATTTCTGTTCATCCTTCTGTGTCACTTGTGTTTTCTCAGTTTTTCTTGTCTTCTACTACGTACTTACCTTCGATTTGCTGGAAATAGTAACACAGCAAAAGAACAAATACAATAGATATGTACTCGATGAAGGGGCCGCTCAACAGAGACACACTGTGCTGAGATTACCACCGGAGCACTGTACCTTAAATCCCATTGAAGTAGTATGGGCACAGATCAAGGATTATATCAGGCACAATAATACAAGATTTTAAAGTTCAAGATATGCCTGTGTTTAGTGAGCAAGGATACGAGAATGTTTCAGTACAGAATTGGCAAAATAACGTTAAACATGTTAAGAAGAGCAAGACAATGAATATTTTGCATAGTGGTTTTATTTCACTTAAGTTTTATCAATTTTAGTTGAAGAAGAATTGTTAAACTTGAACGAGATGCAAGATTAACCCAAAGAATTTATTATTAAGTTAACATCGGCTTCATCATCATCATCATATTCATGTTTCTTCCGATACTACTTAATTTGATAAACTTATAAAAGTGATTTTTAATTTGTTGTAAGCATACTTGTGTAAATATTTGAAAATTTATAACGTGTAAAATCCGTATATCTCTTTTTGTAAATAAATACAATATTACACGTGATTAACAGCAATAATAGAGAGTAATTTTTTTTTGTGTTGTGTATTTTGATGTTTCCTTGTCGTTTATTTAAGGTTAGGTATGCAGGTAAGTATTCAATCAACATTCGTATAAGAACATAATTGAACATAACCCATAACTACAAACCCTTCCACGATAAATTCACAGATTGACATTTATGAGATGGCAATATAAAATTTACTATAGTATTTAGAGCCACAACATATGGAAAATTAATTACCTAAATAAGAGCAATACTTGCTTCAAATTTGAACTGCACTATAGATATTCGGCTTTGAATGAATGTCGAATGTAAGACCCCACTCATCATATGCTTCATGTATTTTTTCCATCATGTAGTTAATATCAATTCCGTTCTCAGTTTTTATTGCTCGATCGTTAGCGTAAAAAGTCTTTCATTGTCAATAGATATACCCATTTCAGTTAATTAGAATGTTTGTCTATTTCTATGCCGGCATAATGTACTCATATTTTATTTTTGCAAATATTTTCTTTGAGCAGAGTAATTTCTTGTTAACCTTCCCTTGTACATATGGTTAAAGTTCCTTTTTATAGTTCTTCACTAATAATATCAACGTTTGGCAACTGGATGCCTTATTTCTATTTTTAAGAACTGTAAACCATACGAAACCATTCACACTTACAAAATAAAAGTATGATAAATTGTTTCCAGCGTGTAACGGTATTTGGTTTCCAAAGTTCCGGTCCCTATGAATGCGACAAACATTTGTAACGATTAATCATTTAATTATAGGAGTATTGCCATTTGTACATTTAAATTGTTCCTCTACTATATTTGAAGACAGTAACTGTTGTTATGTATTCACTTATACATACATATTATATTATCCTTGCAGCAAATTCCTACAGATGGAGAGAAACCCTTGTAGTAAATACTTACACGACACAGTACTAACGGTTTTGTAGAAATAAGTAATACAAACAAGTGGATTCTAACGTACAGGTTTATCATTGAATAGTCGTCGTTTAGGAAAAATTCACAGCTGCTTGTAGGTTTAATATTGCTTGAAAGAGTAACACAATTTTGTTAAAATTTGAATACATTTGGAAGTAGCAACAATTAATAGCCTATTGTAGGAAAACTTAGCACACATTCTATAATTATTTCACAGTGTCAGTAAATGATTTTACTAGTATTAACTGTGATAGTATTACTGCGGATAGTGTTTTCTTAGTGTTTTAATATAGGTATGTATGATTTAATTTTGTAAGATTACGCAATGGATAAATTCGTTACAGACCAATTGATTAACATGGCGTAAGCGATCATGAGCGGGAGTTACTTATGTCAGCTTATATTAAAAAATATTTCTAAACGTTGTCGGAGTTACGTTGAATATCTGGGGTATACTCTAGAATAGATAAACTGCTTAGATTTTCTTCATTCATGGAAATGTGATCTAGAATGACCCCATATTTAATGAAACTTTCAGGCCCAATAAGCGCAGTAAGTGATGATGAAACTCAAGATATAAGACAATCGTTGCAACACAATATTGGAAAACTGGAAAGGAACATCATTTAAAGAACGCATTTTACAATATTTTCAGAATTATCCTTGTCTGAAACCACCTTTATGTTATACTTTGGTTAGCTATAGCATTGAGTAGCTACTTGAGGGCTACAAGTAATTTTAGGTTATGTTTAAAACAGTAGTCTTATGTAGCACTTCCTAATTTATTTATTACAATTCTGCTATGTTACTATGCTACCGGTTTCGGTAATAAAGTAGAATACAATAGTCGTTTTGGCATAGTAGAGGGTACGCCCGCCATGCCTACTTTCTTAGTTTTTACATTTTTATCCATTGACTACTACGTCACTAAGTATATGCCTGATGAAGGTTTATTAACTGAAGCCGATAGCGCAGTTATGTAGTAAAATTATAATAAGTAAATTAGGAAGAGTACTGTTTTGTTTTAAATATTTATTTGTGTTAAAATTGGTAATTTGTAACAACCCCCTCGCTTTAGTTTAAGAATATATGTTTCTAGTTTGTAAATCTAGTGTATCTATACTACCTACCTTGATCCTTTACAAGGAATCAAACTTTACGGATAAAATAAAGAATTAATGATGAAAATTGTTAGAATTACTGCATACGACTGAAACATTTTAAAACATGAATGTTGACATTTTACATACTACATTAGATAAATTTCACAATAAGGATTAGTACAAATTATTGCCAATATATAGTAATTTGTACAAGTATGTACTACAAATATGCACATGCAGGTGAAAACTTATCCATTGTTAATTGTAATGATGAGGCGTCATGTTCACCATACTGCAATGAGACCACTCAGTATATTATCCTTGTTGGGTTGCAACTCAAATTCTTCCTGCATATTACAAAAGAAAGACAATGAGTCATATACATAACTGGTTAATTGTAAGGAATATAGTTGAATATAGAATTTAACGGAGAACAGACGTGTTTGATTTTACTTTTGATTTTACACCACACAACAATGTAGTATTAAGTCATATATTGTTTTGTAGATGTTACAATAAAAGTAAGTATTACAAAATTATTATAGTTTAAAGTAATAAGTAGAATAAATATTATTACAACACCTGTTTATTTATTTTCACCAAGATATAGAAAAGTCACACAAAATTGTGTAAAATATTATTACAGTAAATACTAGTTTTTCTCACAGCGTTGTAAAAAAAGCTAACTGTCCATTCATTCGTTTCATTCACATTGTAAGAATTATTACTACAAACTTACTGCTACAATTTGATGGTAAATATTGCTACAAATTGTACTTGTCCCTATATGTACTACAATGTGTAGTATAAACACTGACAGTTGTAGTAAAATTTCCTATATTTTTTTCTCAGCGCATATTTCATATCCCCTTTATATATTGCCACCATTCGTGCGACAACCGCCTTCGTAAGTTGAATTAGATAGGTGCATAGGAATTAATAAAAATACATTTTACTAAGGCAGATAAAAATGAATTTACGAGTGTCTTCGTTTTTTCCTGTTTTTCCCTTAAATGTCCCATGCGTCGCGAAGTAGACACATTTAACTTAGATGATAGAGTGAATGACATGAGGTTCTTACCCAGGTTGCGATGTAAGTTCAGAGATCATAGATTGCCACAATTTCCACAAAGCTGTACCGATGAGCCATATACGGTGAAACGCGTCTACACAAGGTGGAGATAATGGCATAAACGCCTTTTTATTATGATTTCCTACGGTAGGTCTTTGCCGATTGGCCTGCTATACTGCCTGCTAGGTATGGGGCAACGCAGGTTTGTTCATCCTTGTAGTAGAGTAGCCGGTTAACTTTAAATTCCTACATATTCCATCTGCACTTCACAGTTTATTTTTAATTTATTTGAAACGTTATATATCTGTAACATTTATATGTTTAAAATGTGTATATATTAAAATATGTTTAAACAAAAATGGTTTAATGTATACGTTTAACAAAAAATATATATACATACTTAGATATACTGCAATGATCTTTTGACAACATCTTGCCAGCAGAAAGAAAAAGAGAAATAGTAAGAAAAAGAGTGATAAGAAGGAGTGAGGTGAAAGAAGTATTGGAAAGAGGAAAAGGAGGGACGAGGCTTCAGAGAAGAGAGAAGTGGGTGGAACACATAATCACACATACACAAGTTATATTTTATAAGGTATTTGATATTATTTCATTCGTTAAATTACATGCGCGTATTACTGGTAAAGTAACATTTCAAAATTATATTTTCAAACACATCTTTAGGTTTCTTGATATAATTTAGGTAAATTACAATTTTTGATTAAGTCATTAAAATATTAATTTAACAATTGTCAATTATTGACCTTTCAGAGACTGTCAGGCTCGTGTCAATTTGATATGTACAACAGAACCTAAGTTTGTAATTATTATTATTTTATTAGCATTTTGAAACATAGCAATACATACGTTTAACGTTTACGCTGAATAAGCATTTATTAAATGCAAGTGTGTTGGCTGGGATGTTTTTTGCAATATAATTGCAATACTTCTTAACATTTGCAAGGTATGATAGCATATCTTAATAGGAGACAATGGCTTTAAATAGTAAAACTAAATCAAAATACCTTTACCATTTCAATGGATAAATAACGTGGTTGTCGATACATTTTCGGGTAATTCTGAATGTGGAAGCGTTCTTGGTACGAGTCAGTAAAAAGGACTCCACCCAACACATTCAAACAATACCAAAATTAAATAAATTCGGCCCGCCCTCGTTGGAGTTCTATCTCTCTGTAAAGATACGGATGGAAGAGAGACTCATATCCCTTTTGCAAAACAATATCGTTTTCGTGCACGTTCACCGACTCCGCGGCGAAATACAGACAGAAATCGATGCAAACCGAATCGGATTCCCTACCGTACAAATACACAAAGACGTCGCAATTCAATGTAAAATTCGAACAATGAAACGGGAATCTTCCGACGGAATAACAAACGAACGAATCCGCCGTACGAATGTGGAATATATTCGGCCGGTCCGATCCGGAACTAGAGTCGACGCCTCGTCCGCGCACGGAATACGAATGGGATCCGTAATCCGGTTAGGAGGCGTTATAGAAGTAGCCCGTACGAACGGAAACAGTGTTCATTTACACAGGCTGGATACGATGAAATAGCATTCAATGATAATAAATAGTTTTTGCATGCAAATGTGACCAGAGATGAGTTCACGCTCAGATGGACGGAGGAGTATAAATTAAATGAATTTTCAAATACGTAGCAGGTACCTAGAAGTGGAAGTAATTTATATATAGATAATTTATAGATATAATACTAAGTACAACAACAATTTGGGGAGCAGGTGTATCTCTTAAAACTTCAGCTGTTCGTTTGGGCTACTCTGCTCCAGAATACTGCTGCGATATCCATAAACAGTGAAAATAATTGATATGAGACTCAATGAAAGCACATCGCCAAATTATACAGTAGGTATCCTCGACCCCACTAGATGCCTGTCAGGAATGTCTCGAGTTGGAGAATGAGTGTAAAACGATACACTATGCAAGATAAATATACATTTGTTGCATAGGGGAGAAATGCGAGAAGCTTGATTGACTATATAGAATATATGTACTCGAATTCTGGATGGAGACGTAGAAAATGTTAGAACAGAAAAATAACCAGGACTATCCACCCAGGGCAGGATAGTCACGGCAAGATTGAAAGATACTATCACAAGGGAGGTTGAAAAAAAAACAATATAAAAGGATAAATGTGAGTAAATTTAAAATAAATAATATTCAAGAGCAATATAAAACCGGTAAAAAACTGAAAGAACACGAAAACCAAAAGGAAACATGGCAACTGGAGGAGAGATGGAACGTATTTAAAATACGAAAAAAGGAAGTGCGACAAAAGTATGTAGAATAAGGAAGTGAAAAGGGAAATAAAAAATAAGATGGAACCATCAAGCAACGTCAGAAGAACACAAAATGAAATACAATAGACAGAAAAGAATATCGAAAACACAATTAAAGAGATAAAAAGGCAATTGGAAGAGTTTGGAAAGAAATTGCGGGATAGTTTTTGGATTAAAATACGAGAAATTAAAAGGAAAAAAGGAATCAATGCTATAAAAGACAGAAAAAAGTTAAATACAGACAAAAGAGAAATAATGAATGTATGGAAATAGTTTTACACGGAGAAACTTAAGAATGAAACAACGCAAACGAGAAGTAGAGAAGAAACAGTGGAAGTAATAAGACAAACATGTACATACATATTGAGAAACATAATAGAACGGAAGAAGGAAAATGGAGAGATGCTTATACTGATATTTGTTGACCTATGAGCGGCCTTTGATTTGTGGAGCATAATATTGTCTGGAGGTCGGGATAGCGCAGTGGTAAGAGCGATAGGCATCTGTAGCGGATGTTTATGGTTCGAATCTCCGTTGCGGCAACGAATTTTTATAAAAACTGGTTGCAGCAAGGGTGGTCGGTACCTCTTCCGGTACCCTTCAATGTTGAGGATAAATCAACGCTGCTGCCCCCTTACGGCGAGGTGATCCAGTAATAAGCCATACACTTCACATACACGCAATACACATTTACACAAACCGAATGTAAAGTGATACGATAGGCCTCAAGGCCGCAGTGTTAAGTCTCTGCATTAGAATACAAACAAACAAAACAACAAATGTCTGGAGGAAATAAAGGTTCCAGTCAAACCTAGTACATGCGACAAAAGAAGTTACGAAAATGTAGAGGGGAAAAATCAAATAGCTGGTGAAAGGCCAGAAGATATCCAATGGAAAAAGCGCACCGAACAAGTGGATGGTCTCCTAGTCCATTGCTATTTATAATAGTAATTAATGAGTTAATAAGGAGAATGAGAGCAGGAACAGAACAACAAGGACCAACAATAGGGAGGGTACTACAAGCTGTAAAAATCGAAGTACTGATATACACGGATGATATTGTGTTGAACGTGCGGGCAGAACAAATAGAACAACTAAAAAATGGAAGTTAACACTGAAAAGAGCAAGATTATTATAATAAATGAAAAGGAAAACAACAGAACAGGAATCAAATTCAAGGAACTAAAGTAGAAGAAGTAACAACACATTGATACCGGGAATCATATTATGGAGAATGGATGGAGAAATAGACCAGGTATTGGAAAATAGAGAGGCACATTCAAACGAATTATGCCATGCGATAAAAAATATATTAGGAAAGAAAGAAGTCAGGAAACAAAGCTACGAGTGTATAATACCGCAGTACCGACGATAATATATGCCAGAGGGTCCATCACTAACTTTTCTAAAAAAAGCAATAGCAAAATAGAGGCAATGGAGATTACACATCTGAGAAAAATAGAAGGGGAGACTAAATTAGACAGAATAAGAAACGAAACAACAAGCAAAATATTAAAATAAGGACCAGTAGGGAAAAAATGAGAAAGAAGAGAACTGAAATGGTATGGACATCTCATGGGGATGGAACCAAGTTTAATAATAAAGATGGTAGACGAAGTAAGGTACAACGAAGAGAAGAAAGGGCACGCCATGAAGCAAATATATGTAACAAATAGTAGAGAAAGGATAAAGAAAAGGTAGGACGATGGATGCGAATATTTACCAAGAATATGAAAGCACCGACGATGTGTGTGGCCGAAGGTCCAGGGGACTTGCCCAAATCCGACGTCAGAAGGGGCAAATGGAAGGGGAGGAGGAAGAAGAAGAAGAACTTAATCTTCTTTGCATTACTTATCCAAGAATGTACGCCATCCTTTAAATAAATAAATAAGTGGTGGAAGCTTTTACGTTTTCCGTTTTTCTTTCCACACCATCGATTTGCAGTTACAAATGCTTCAATATTTTCACATTATGTCAGATAAAATCAAAATACCCTTACCACTATAATGAACAGATTTAGGTACGTATTTCAACTTGGTTGTCATCCTCAATAGAGGCTACAAAGGAAACACTGTTATTCCGGTGAAGAGTTATATTCTCACGAGGGATAATTAACCAAGGAAAGTGATTAGAAAGTAATGAGTTGAAACAATGTTTTTCTTTTGCGTGTTTGTGAATAATCCTTTGTTTTGCTCATAAAATATGTAGCTTTTATGAAAGCCAAATCCAACTATTGAATATTATTTTAATCCTGAAATGTATTACCCTTTGGTAGCACAGTTATGAAAAAGTATTTCTACTTTGTTTCACGTCATTAATACCCCGCAAACGTACTAAGTAACATGATTTAGGCAGTAATTCATAAATCAAACGAAAAATTACCGGAGGAGCCCTGCTGATTTGCGATAAGGGTAATGAGGTAGCGCTTAATGCTACCCGAGGACGAGAGGAAATATATACAGTACGCACCACACAAATCCGACCTACGCTACTTGAAAAATACATGACTTTATATTTATGGATCTTCGTATATCATCTTTATGGTTACATTTTGCAATTAACCGCACGAAATTGCAGGTGCATATGCGCTCTGGTGGAAGAAGATTATCATATAATGGCCTATATTCGAGATGTAGTTAATAGTGCTACGGAACGTATGCGAAATGAGATGCGTGTATATAATGTTCTTGGCATTGTTTAAGGATGATGGATTCTTAAAGAAAAATCTCAAATATCTGTTCTGAACCTCGTATTTGCATTTGTTATTAAACGGCAAAGATATTGCAAAAATCAAGTGAATGGTCAGTTTATTTTACAACTTTATATCTTCAAATGCAGAAACATTATTCAAAAGACAATAAAAGTCAAGGTGCCCGATTATGCGTAATGTAGATGTTTTTCTAAACTTCTGTATAACAGAGAACATAATCGAGCTTGGATGCCTTTTTTGTTTCATTTCGATGAAATAAAAACTTTTAAAACTGGAAAGTATACGGTACAATCTATTCTTAGATCTACTTTACTTACTGTTAGAAGTAAAATTCAAGTATTCATCAAGTGAATAACAATTTAAGTTTTGTTGATAGCTTTTTTACGTTTTTGGTAAAACTTTTGAAACTATGTATGGATTTTATATACCCAGGTAATTTATTGAACAAGTTACATCCTAATTAAGTGAGATTTCTTTGGTAGAGGGCAGTCTTATGGGAAGGAGATAGTAAATATAGAGAATCTCTTATATCATAGGTTGTTGGAGTATTTGTGGAAAATTCAGTTTTACGCTTGAATACAAAGCATAGTACTTCAAAGAATGTCAATATTTTTTTTTATATTTGAATGTTTGTCTGCAAGATTCACGGTAGTGCAGATCATAAATAATTCTCACTACTCGTTTTTATACTATCAGTAGACGTTCCACATCAGGACATGATGTTCGAAATAATTCACTGGGGGGCTTAGTGAATTATTTCGAACATCATTCGAGAGTGAAAGTTGAAAAATAAAATGTTTTAGTGTCAATAAGTTACAAGATTTTTTAAAATTATAGATAGTGTAATAAATTTTCGATAGCTCTTTGTAAAGGAAATCCACGTGAAAATTCCATTTCATCAACGAATACACCAAGCAACTTTTAAAGCTAGTGCTTCTGTATACAAGCATAACATCATCCCCATAAAAGGTAATGTTACTGGTATTACTTACAAACGATGGAAGATCATTGATATAAATTAGAAACATGGTAGGGTCAAGAATTGATCAATGAGGGACTCCTCAATAAAACTGATTAAGGTTTAATATTGAACATTTTAGATATCAGGTATATACACGTTAAATCTAATAATTAGTTTTTGAACTAGTTTTTAGTTTTAGATTACGAACTTATGTCTTGTACACCTACATATACTTGCGGCAATTGACGTGATAGAGGCATTTTTCAAGCTCTTTTATAATACACTTGAGATCATATCAAACCAAGTGTTTCAATGAATTCCCCAGTCAAAACCCTTGAAGCTTCAGCCTGCAACTTAAATCCAAGTTATTATTTACAGTATTTTTAAATGTATCAAAAATTTCTTACTCCAATTTTGCCCTTCATACAGCTAGAAGATGAAATCTCTTTTACTAGATTTATACATTCTACTAAAGATAACTTTTTGGATTCTAATTAAGTTATGGATGCTGGCACAAAATCATAGTTGGCTTTTATAAAAGTAACTTGCTGCTCTAAAATATTCTCAAATAACATCTGAAACCGATTAAGAATTGTAATCCGCAATTCAGGCTTCAAGTGTTTTAGTTTCGTAAAATGATCTGTATAAGTAGATACGGTTTCTAGTTAGGCCGAGGTGGAAGTGCAATATTAGGAAGTCTTTCTCTATAAAAGTGTATTCTCAAAGAAGCCCTAAGAATTTTTTTTTCATTGTTATCGTTAAGTCTTTAACAAGAGGAAACTTTTTTCTTATTTTTTCTATAGCCCTGTCGATTCCATGTACCACAGAAGTTGCATGTATGTATTAATTACTAAAATATTTGTAATTTTTTTCCAACCTTGACCTTGATCATGTAAGGTGGAACATCTGATAGGCATAACAACAATTTTACATCTAGGAACAGAGGATGGAAAGAAAAGTTAGATAGTCATCTTGCATAAATCGCGTTATTATCAATACATTCGTCTTTTTCTAACTACTTGGAGGCAATCAATTACGTAGAAATAATTATTTTCAATTCCAATTTAGGTTCTTATTTCGCTCAGTACCGACAGATACAAAGAATCTACATTATAACGTCTTAAAGCTCCCTCGCTTGGTATATATTGACTACTCCATATTAAAAAAAGGTGTGAAATTATCGTTGGATAACTTTGACCGTGGTATATTGGAGGCCAGGAGTGCTTGACATAAATACTTGTTGAACATTGATTTTGTAATTTTTTTTTATCAGCAGCTTTCAATTTTTCTTTTCTTGCCATGTGTGAAGTCGTTGCAACATTCAACTTGTCCCGAATTAATATTTTTGTTGTGAGGTAAGAAGTGATCCAATATGTTGTGTTCATCATATACACCTTTCATAAATGCATTTACCTGGTTATAAAGATAGTTATAGGCAGAAGAAGAACAGTCTATTGTTAAATATCAATAAATTGACTAAACCAATTGCAGCAAGAAAATTATTAAATCGGTTCGAAATATAATCGAACAGAATAAAAATTAAGTTTCCGGTATGAGTAATGGTTTATTTCAAGTTTACACAGAGCAGACAATAGAGGATGCATTTGTAGTTCTGCCAAGGAAAAAGTACCGCATATCCTCTTGAGTACATACCCTTGTCAAAGATATTTTACTTTAGAAAGAAAATTTAACATGTTTAAAGAACAAACAAATCAACATAATGCTAATCCATAACATTATACGACGTATATGCCCCCATTAATATAAACGACATCGCAAAAGGTGGTGCAAAAATATCATTTAGTATCGCGACCCATGCGATCCCACAATACGCTCCAGACATCTAGTGAAATAAATTCAAGCGAAATTTTATACGACCCGCGGATGGACAAAACACGACAAAAAAGAGCGACCGTTGTTCCGTTGACAATATGGTGTATAAATTTTGAAAAATATCCGATTCAAATGCACGCGTTCTTTATACTTTTATTTGTGTGATGATGCGATGCCGCACTTTTAGCGTCACATCGTCCGTCCTGTTTTTCTCACTTTTTCTTCTTCACTTTAACCAACTTTGACACCTACGTACGCCGGCCCTTGGCAACGAAGGTTATAGAACGTATAAATAACTGGAGAGTCAACCGCATTATTCACAGACGACAACACCTAAAAAGCAGCAGTGCATTGTATTGTAAGCGATATACTGTAATGTGTATTAGACAGGGCTGGATCCCTGAAATGCTGAAGGATAGATGAATGTGTACATACCATTATCATCTTTAAATGCTTTCATTTGGAATAAAATTTCTCCAAGGCAGAGTGTCGGTATGTACATATAAACATTAATGTTGTACCGAAAATATGATACAGTTTCTATTTACTATGTATTTTACCTAGTCTCCTGATGGAATTTTTGTAATCTTGGATACAATCCAATATTTCTTAGACTACAATCTTTATTTCCCTAAATTCCAGTTTTAAATGCTTGTCCGATTAAATGGTTGTAATATTTAGAATTAAAGAAATATATAATTTTCAAGAAAAATGTTAGGTTGCGTCTACAAAAGGCTAATGACAAAAAAATGATGAAAGTTTCGAAAACAAGCACGTATATCAAAATTTGCATACGACATTGGAAATTGGACAATTGGAAAGTATTGAGTATTTACACTGAAAACCATATTTAGATACCGATAAATAAATATTATCTTATTTGCTTGTAGTTTAACCAAAAATATTGTTGTCTCAGCTAGTTTCGGTGTAGACAGGCCCATTCACATGCACCATTATACATATCAACCGTGTAAATCCATTGATCTTGCACTAAACAACATGGTCTCCAAGATGACAGCATTTGTGGATATGCAATTCTCTCATCCCTACGCAGAGCGGTTATAGCACGTGGTGTAGAACTGATCACATCAAGCTGGGTTCGTAATAACAACTCTGAACCGGGAGATGGTCAGGTTTAGACCCCCGGTTGTGTCTAGGAGGCATTTTATTCCTGCTGCTATGGTCACTTCTAGTAGACGACCTTCTGGCTATCATTAAGGTGCTCGGAGTTGAGTTACAGGCCTATGCGAATGACATTGTAATCTTATTAAAAGGTTCAGGTGAGACTGAAATCTCCACAGCCTCCACCAGGTAATTGATTATATTTGTAGGTGGTGCAGCAAGTAGAACCTCTGTATCAACCCGCACAAAACTACGATAGTACCGTTCACCAGGAAGAGAAAAGTGGAAAAAATAATAATCACTACTATCCATGGCATGAAACTGGAATTTGCAGAAAATGTAAAATATCTAGGTGTCCTATTTGATCAGACATTAACCTGGAATCCGTATCTGGAAAAGGTATACCAAAAGGCAGGGCTTTACCTATGCCGTTGTGGGGGGGTATGTTAGAAGTCTTGGTGGCTATTCCCAAAACTAGTCTACTGGCTTTATGTGACGGTAATACATCCAACCTTTACCTATGGGGTAATAGCCTGGTGGAGGAGAGCTCAATAAGTTATGGTCACAGCAAATCTCACATCCACACAACGGATGGCGAGCACGGAAATCACAGGAATAATGTCCTCCACCTCGTCGTTGGTATCAGAAACGTTTCTGAATCTCCCGCTCTTGCAACTGAATTAAAATTTTCAGTGACAGTCAAAGTATTTGAGGTACACAAATGCTCCAAACTGATTTGGAACTACAAAAACATATGCTCTAGCAAAAAAGAGTGCTGCTGTGTGGTTCCAGGGTTCAAATGGAAATTGACAGAGAATTACTTGAAATTGACCGTAAAGAAAAGTTAAAATAATTACTTCTGCTTTTGCATGCAAGAAACAGGATGACATGTGTCACTGTGGTGCGGCCACTCGAATCAGGTATACAATCTTTGGGAAGGTAGTCACTTCCCCAACCGACTTGAAGAAGACGTCCTTGAACAATATTCTGAGCTACCGAAAGGACTGAAATTGTTTGATGAACTTTAGAATGCTCTACAATAGGCCCTAGAGATCGTAGTGGATAGGACGAATTATCGAACCTGGCGGATGGAATCATAAACCAAAACCAATTTCAATGTAATAGTGTTTGTACTATTTAATTATACTATTTAATATCTGTTTTAGGAAATATTTTTAGTAGTGTTTCCAACTGTAATATAATATTACATATACAAGTTAACCCCTTTTTGGTGCAGTTAATTAAATAAAGGGAAATATTCGTATCTTAGACAAACAAAAACACATTTAAAGAAATTAAGATGTCAACAGTGTTCAGTTTCGGAGATAATGATGAAAAAAGAATAAGCCCTTTAATTTAGCCAGTTCACAATACCCTTTGAAGAACCAACATCAACTTTTTTTCTTTTTAAATACAGACCTTTCTTTTATTTTGAAAACTTTTTAACGTGTTTATAATAAATAAATTAATAGTAATAAATAAAAAACTACAATACATAAATTTTCAAATAAAATATATAGGTAATGATCTTACTCTTAAATAAATATGTATATTCTTCAATTGCTTGTTGGCAGTTTTAGAAAGTGTATATGTTGAAACCCGTTTCATAATGTTGCTTGCAATGGGAATCTTGTCTTTAATTTATTCAGGCACAAACAAGCTCATTCGTTCCGGCATGAAAAGGCAACCGATACTTGTCTGTATTTATTTAATTTAAGAAAATTGTGAAATGAAATGATGCTCTTTGCCCTGACAAAATAGTTCCATTAGTAGTATTCTTTTAAACATTAACTTCCTTTCCAATCCATCACAATTATCAATATAAAGTATGCTTTATTAAAGTACCTCGATTTTTTCAAAACCATTTTCAACTCCTAACCCTTTGCATTTATCTTCATCGCTTTCAGAATTTATTTCTAAAGATGTAATGAAAGTAAGAAATGGCAAGTTTCTAATAACTAAAAAACTATTACTGGTGTTAAAACGACTTCGGAGGCGGTTTGGTAGGTATCTATTCTTAATACTTTTTATATTGTTTTCCGAATATTTGGAGCTTGCATGTGTCATTGAGTAATTTCCTTTAATATCCATTGATTTATTTTTGTATAGTTGTATTGCTTTTCATGTTTATACTTCTATAACGACTGACTGTTACAAGAACGTAAAAATACTTGCTAGGAAATCATCCGCCTCTTATAGTTGCAAATATTATTTCTTCGTTTACTCTATAAGAATCATAGGCGGTTTGAGTAATCCATGTAGATACAGTTTGAGAGAAAATCTTAAAAGTGGCGAACAATAAATATTGCGCAACAGATAATAAAAAAAACAATTCGATTGGCTAACATCACTGGTCAACAAAATTTCAGATTTATTTTGTCCCACGAGGTAAAGTGGGTGAACTTGGTAGTAGTTTTTACACTTA
>JARFOC010000198.1:1931232-1961269 GCA_031763485.1 Osmoderma eremita | reverse complement strand
TTTACACGTACCTGACAACTTAGTGTGTCAACACTATGTATTACTTGTTTGTTTGTTTTACCATTTTTAATTGTAATGTGTAATGTAGTTTTCATGACAATAAAGCACGTTATTATTATTATTTATATATTAAACTATTGATTGTAACACAATTGACGTCTATTTTAAAAAATGACAAATTCCTATTTTACAGTTGGTAGTGTGACGTCATAAATCACGTGCGTCAATATTTATCCTGACCTATATCAACGTCATGTAATATTTCACTTACAATAATAGAGTCTAAAGAACTCGAAACGAAATATGACCAGAATTAATACACATGTTTGATCTTTCCAGGCTACTTATTTTTGACTTCACTTGTCTTTCACACCATTTCATCTACATACTTAGCTTACAATTTTAATAGATGCGTACAAGTGCTACATTAAAAGTCATAAATTTTAAATGCCGGTCGAATAACAGAATAGTAAAACGCGTATTATGTGTTGACAAAATTCGTAAAGTTAATCAACAACTCGTTCCGTCGAACACATGCGTCTACTTGAGTACGTATTTATTTCTTTTCGAAATTCAGACAGTCCGACTGGCGTTCCTCATTTAAAGCTAAGTCCCCGACAATGATTCGGGTAACAATAAATAAAACTGGTACGGATATGCGCCGGATCGTTAACGGCAAGTCGCCAAGTCGAACGCAGCGAGCTGTGTTTTCTTAATGCAACAATAATGTCGAGATGGGGGCGATGAAATAGTATTTATCTTTTCATATACGGATATAATGGTGTTTTCGTAAGGGGGTATATATAACTTCCATCTGAGACAATAAGTAAAGAGGCATTGTTGACTTTAGCGCCGAGAGAGTAATGTATAATATGTCTGAGTATTCATAGTTCTTACTGTAGAATTCATTCTTTTCTTATCCGTTCTTTACTCGGATAGTAAGCAAGTGAGTTAACCACATTGTGAAGGCTTTATAAGTAAGAAAATGTCATAGAGATTACCATGTTGAAATCATAGTTAATCAGCAATGATAAATGATGCACATGCAGATTCGATTTGACGATTTCAGTAGCGACAGTACCTTTCAGTGTGCTTTATTATGATTTTGTTCAGTTTGGAGGGATGGTGTGTTGTCCTCTTTCTTAGAACAGAAAAGAAAGAACAATACAAGTGATGAAGTGGAAGAGAAATATATGAAAAAAAACGATTGCTACCACTGAAGACTGAGATATTAACTAGATATCTAGTCAGTGTTTGCTGTACATGAAATTCAGAAAAGAATGCTTTAAAATAAAATTTTGTAAGTTTTGCATTCTATGCAAGTTTGAAAAGGCATATTTACTGACGACTTTAAGCTCTAGTAACGGGATAAATATCAGTCGACCCACAAAACATAACTAAAACAAACAAACAAAATAAAATCACTTATCTAATCGTCAGTTGAAGTTATAACAACTATGTAATTGCTATATCTATACGAAAACTACGTTCTAGATAATATTAACGTTCGATATGACCTCTTTTATCATTAATTATACTTTTAATGGCTATTTAGCATAATCTATGTTCATCGTTTTGTTTGTATTGTTTTTATTTTGACAGTAAGTAGTAGTACAATCCAGAGTAGATAAAATATCATCAATTTTTTTCCTGCGTAACCACTGTGCGAGGTCTTTCAGCTTTTCACTTGTAGGTACTTCGTGTTTCTCGATATCGAGTTACAAGCTTGTAGATACGACGTTTTAAATAGTAATAATCAAAATGCTCATCTGCAAATTGAATGATAAATTCATCCATGCAACACAGCACCGAATATATCCATTCTCCATTCTCATTAGGATCTCCATTTCGAAAATATGAATAAACATCTGTGTTGAAGAGAATACGGCATTATCAACGCAATATAATCTAAAATCAATGCATATCAATAATAGTAATTTTGTTATTCACAATTAATCTACTCAAAATATTGCATTCCAATCTAACGTAAAAACAAATAGCTTAAGAAAATAATTAAATAAATTCCAACAAAAAATACGTTCGGCGCTGATAAAAGAATAAATGTAGATATTACAAAGATATTACTAAAAACTAACTAAGTGGTTAATGCTCGGATTTTGAAAGGTCACTTTATCGGTTGGATAGCTATCCGTTCCATAACTTTATCGAATTGATAAACTCCGTTTGCGTTTCTGAAAGTTGTCGATCAGTAAACTATCGCTTCCATAACTATTGCTCTGTTAAGCGTTATATCAAAACGTTCCTAGATGGCACTAGTGTATGTACTCAACTTCTCTGTGGTAGGAATAATCGCGGGAAAACATCTGTTTCGTACATTTTAAACACGACCAAAACCAGGCGATTGTAAAATTAGTCTACCTGCAACAGCAAGCGAGAATTTATACAGTGTTGACTATAGAAACACTACGTGGAAGATCGAAATTTAGGGTAAAAAATTTCTGCTTGAAATTGTAAAGCAAAAATATCTTATTATTATTATTTTTACAAAAATAAAATTGAAAGAAGGTATCAAGATGAAAATAAGGACACATATTAACGTTAAACTGAAATATGGAAAACTTAAATGCATTTGAAAACAGATTCATATTCAAACAAGTATTAAGGCAAAGATAAAAATGCATTTCAATAGAATAACTTTTAATTGAAAGTATAAATATTCGCTTATAAATGTTTCACATTTTTATATTTATGGAATCGATACTGTTCTCTGTTAATTGTAATTCCAGTAATCAGTTTCCGATGAAGAAAATGTTTATTGTTCGAAACGTGAAAAAAATTTGGTTTTTTGATTAATTTTTTAATTCAGTTATAATAAAGCCGATATTACTAGTAGTATGTATAATAAAATCACCTCTTTTAACGTTCATTTATCATTGCTCAGTGCTGTCTGTTGTTTACAAACTGACAACTGCTGCTGTTTATTGAGAGAATGCATCGATATTTGTTGACGCTATCGAGATATTCTACTGCGCCGGCGTCAGTTAACGTTATTTAGTGGGTATGGTAACTTGTTGAGAGGATATCGCTTCGATAGTCGCTCGATAGCGGTTCAGAAACCCGTTTTGCTTATTTTCTGTCACTTATCGGCCCGATAACTTTGTCGACTCGATAACATTGCTTTCAGAAACCAGGCATAAGTTCACTTAATTTAGTAGAGGAAAGTATTGATATGACCTCTAAGGAAAGTCGTTTTTCGGCCAGTTGGATTGATCGGTACATTTCAGCGTAACTTTCTATACATGGAGGTGTAGTAGTACGAGCAGTGCTTGTGGCTGAGGAACATTTCTCGTGATTTGTTTTTTTAACCAAATTGTTTCCTAATTCTGTGTGACAAGATCACGAAACATAGTGTATTATATTAATAAGAAGCTGCCTGAAAGGAATTCGCCCACTGTCACATTAACTACGAAACACTGACTCTAACAGTAAATAAAATTGGTAGAGCTGAATACAGGAAACTTTGGTTATTCCGTTTCTGTATTGGAGTTTTTGGTTTCTGATTTTGCAAATATTTCCTACGGCATTGATTAGGAAAGGAAACTAACTATGAAACACATATGTAATTCGTAATTGTTTATATTTTAAATTAAAACCTTGCAATACAAAATAATAAAGTATGATTTCTTCATAAGAAGAAGTGTTTCTATTTCTTCGGAGGATCTCAGCTTGACCGATGAAGCACCCTCTGGGAGATCGAAGTTCTTTAACAACGAGGATATACAAAACGTTGTTTCACTAAAAAAATACACTATAACGAGCTTGCAAAAAGCTTCAATATGAGTGATGAAAGCATTCGTTTGCACCAGCATCAGCTAGGACAGAGGTGGAAATTAAGCAAATGGGTTTTTGGAAAGGGGTCAATCCATCAGTGCTAACTTGTATTGTGAACAACTCATCCAAAAATAGCCGTCTTTGATCATTCGAAAGAAAGTGGTATTCTTACAGCATAATGCCAGGTCGCATATCGCATGAGTGACCCGCGAAAAGATTTCTGAACTTCGCTGGAAAACCAAATTCTCCTGACATTTCGCCAAGTGATTGCTACCTTTTTCTTGTCTCTAGACAACTGTATGAAGCATAGACAGTTCAAAACTCGAGCAGTCCGTCAATTTTTTGATTCAAAATCCATAGAGTTCTACAATATCGGCATACAAAACTTGGTGTCACGTTAGCAAAAGATAGTTAAGTGTGATGGTAATTACTTGATGAATAATAATATTTATATTTTACCATTAAAAACCGCACGAACTTATTTGGTTGCTGATATTTTAAATATGTAATAAAAGAAGAAATCACGAATCATGTTCTTGCAATTTGCATTGTTTGTCGTATCGTTATGAAGTCAGTTTTATGAAGGTTGGCAGATAGACCGATATGCAAGATACAAGTTATAAAAAATGAGTTGTAAAATATATAAGCTATGGATTTTACTGGAAGTAGAAATTACAAGAAAAGTGGTAAAAAAGATTCTGATATTTATATAAAGATAGAGAACAAAGTCAATCCAAATATTCAGTGTAATATCAATTACTGGCTAGGCAATCTTCTAGTTTGTTTCGCATAGAATTGACAAAAATCTTGGGTAAGTCTTTTTCCTCAAACATCTCCTACACATTTATTCTAGATTCAATGTTTTCCGCATTCTTCCCACATTTGTTTTGGCCAACCATTTTTCCTTGTGGAGGGTAGTGAACGAAGAACTTTGGCAGAATCAACCTAAAAACAGATTTCCCCGAAAAAATTCAAAGTATCCCAGTACTATTTCAAAAAAGGATTGTAGGGAACTTGTAGAAATAATTCCTATGAGAATTCAGGTTGCAAGAGAAGTGGCATTATTAATGTAGTAATGTAATTGTAACTTAAATTTTAACTGTTATTATCATAATTATTGTAGGTTAGGTATAGGATACGGTAGTTTAAAATAAATTTAAGTTAAAAATACCCATTATCACCTTGTTGAGTAAAGAACTCTGTATACGTATTTCGGCAACTAAGTTGCCATCCTCAGCAGAAAATCACAAAGGAAAATAATGTCAGACGTAGCACTCCGAAAGCAGTACAGCTCTTCGAACGCCACTAATTAACATGCAAGCAAAAATATCACGATATATGAAAGTAAAAATTGCAAATTCAAAATCATTAAATTGTTTGAGAAAACCTTTTGCTGTATTAATGGATTCCGATCCCGAATCAGGGCCCTCCACAATAGTTTGAGAAACTAAAAGTAAATTATTCCACTCTTCGGCTACTAAATTCAATTCGTGTACCAACGAGTTTCAGCAGCTTGAGGTATCCTTTTGCTGATTATTTGATCTAATACTGCCGTACGCTTGGCGGAATGATGAAAAAAAGTTGAAATGCCAGCCAGGGTGGCAAAAAATATTCTACATTGATTGATAGTACGAGTACCCTGTTGTAAGACGAGGTTTAGCCTGTGAGCACAACAGTGTGTAAAAAGTCCATCGTAACACTGAGCAATATTGCTTTCGGAGTGCTACGTCTGACATTATTTTCCTTTGTGGTTTTCTGCTGAGCATGGCAACTTAGTTGCCGAAATACGTATGCAGAGTTCTTTACTCAACAAGGTGGTAAGGGGTATTTTTAACTTAAAAAAAATCATAATTGTTATTAATTTATAGGGTTTATTTCAAAATTAAAAACTTTATACATAGGCGACTACGTTTGAGGTAGGACTCGGACTAATTTCCATATAATCATCATATAACTAAAGTTACGATAATATAGAGTAAGATACCGTAGCCTCAGGCTAATCTCAGATGACTTACTAATTCGCTATAATTGGCTTAATCACCAATTTATCTTCAAGAGATCCTTATACGTATATGTCGGTTTATTCCTTTTCGATTCTCCTTCGTTCTAGTCTTCGTATGTTTGTCTGCGTATATCTACCGCGATAAGTATCAGCTCTTACTTTATACGTAGATATATCGTATCGTTTGCGTGTACGCGTTTGATGACGATGATGATGAGAGCCGTCCGTGTGTATCTTTACTTACACTGGTGGTATGTGCTCCCCTATTGGAAGGGCGGTGCTAGTGGACCGAACCAGACTGCGGACCGCCAGTCAAAGTGCGTCCGTTGAGAAGAGCGCGGCGTTCAGCTTCCATTTACAGTTGCGCGGCGAGTCGATCGCGTAGAGAGAGGTGCACGCCGTAACCGATGCGAGTTCTAGTTGTACCAAAACTACTACCGTGAAAAGACGACACGCTCTTAACCCCGAGACACTCGCCGAATACTTTTCCGGGATATGTTCTTGCTATCATCATCCGATTAGGTTCTGTGTTGTTAGTTCGGTGTTTTCATTTAATAAACGAAATATAACAAGCGCGGAAAATGTATCCTCCACTATTACTACTTCTCTGTTTATGCGGCTCAACCTTGTCCGCTGCGGATTATTACTTGAAACTCTTCGAGGATCCGCAGCAATCCGATCCGTGCTACGATGACGGTCGCCCGAAGAAGTGTATACCGGATTTTATAAACGCGGCCTTCGGTCAACCCGTCAAAGCGTCTTCCACGTGCGGTCTTACGTCCCCGATGCATTATTGCGAACCGCCAGAAACGGGGGCAACGCCGAAATGTCACGTTTGCGACGATAGAAACTCTCGTAGTCGTTTTCCCGCCACTTCCCTCACAGATTTGAACAACCCGAACAATGTCACCTGCTGGAGGTCGGAACCCTTACAAGCGGCCACCTCGATCAACTCCCCGCCCGATAACGTAACCCTCGTGTTAAGTTTGGGGAAGAAGTACGAGTTAACTTACGTGAGTTTGCAATTTTGCCCCCATACACCGAAACCGGATTCAATAGCGATCTATAAAAGCATGGATTATGGGAAAACATGGCAGCCGTTTCAATTCTACTCGAGTCAGTGCCGTAGAGTGTACGGTAGGCCTAATCGAGGAACTATCAATAAAGCTAACGAACAGGAAGCTAGATGTACCGACGCTCATCGATACACAGGTGGAGATGGTAGCGGTCACATCACCAGAATCGCCTTTAGTACTTTGGAAGGTCGACCTAGTGCTCCTGACTTTGACAATTCCCCAGTACTGCAAGATTGGATAACGGCAACCGATATTAAAGTGATCTTCAATCGCTTGTACATGCCAGTGGAGGATACACCGGAAGATTTTGATGATATAATCTTGGAAGAGCACAAATTCAACAAGCAAATCGAGGAGGAAAATCAGACTAAAGTTCCAGCGTTGCAAATGAACGAAATGCAGGTGGTAGAAAGTGATGCCGAGCCCAAAAGCTCTACGGCGGACTTCACCAACAATGGCATCATGAACGGTGTCCATCAAGTGACACATCAATACGCGGTGGCCGATTTCGCCGTCGGAGGTCGCTGCAAGTGTAACGGGCACGCGAGCCGCTGCGTGATGGGCCGCGACGGTCAATTGGCCTGCGATTGCAAGCACAACACAGCGGGCAGGGATTGCGAGCGATGCAAGAATTTCCACTTCGATCGGCCGTGGTCGCGCGCCACTGCCAGGGACGCCAACGAATGCAAGGGTAAGGATAATTCCTGCGACGTCTTCCTGTAGTATAGTAGCGTGCGCGAGGGGTAGATTAAATTAATAATGATAATCGAAACAAGCCCCTTGTTTGCTTCAGCCGGGTTAAGTGGAAGTCAGCATAATGTTCTCCGTGGAAAATTGTGCTTGGCGTATTTTATTCAATGAACGGCGTTACAAAAGCCGGAATCGTTAATATACGAATTACCGAGTGCTTTTGGTATGTTTATGTTTATTCTGTGTGTTAGCGCTATGCTAAGTCGAAATGGTACTACAGGAAATATACTTGTTTGTATATATGCTCAAATTTACAAAAAAAAAGAATATATAAACTTATTTCTATTTTTAAAATATACCCAATGAACGTATAGAAATTTACCTTCTTCTTAGTTTGAATTAGTGAGAAAGATTTATATTGTAATAAATTGTAGAAATATATAAGAGTAGATGTAATGTAGCATCTATTATCAAAGTATACGTCTTGGTCAATGAAAATATAGGTATATTATAAAATAGTCAAAGAGATATGATGAGTTAAGTTTGCCAAATCTAGAAGTTTGCTCGGGCATATCATTCATTCGTCGAACGTTAGCTTTTGCGCCGAAAATATGTTGCTTCGAATACTAAATACAAGAATCTGTCACTTTAAACAAGGCCTGGTATAAAATACTTGCGGCATTTTTGCCGATTTATAATAAAGACATTTGTACACAAATTTATAGGGGTTGTACAATACTTGTGTAATAATATTGCAAAACTTACAAAACTTGGCAGGAAAGCATATAGATGTAGATTTTACTTCTTCTGCTTTGATGAATAACCGATAAGCTTTCCTACATTTACAAAATATATCGGCATACTACTGAAGAAAGATATTTGTTAACAAAGGATCTTGCATCAGTTTTTGCCTATTTGCGTATCTATTTAAAGCAAATACGGCTTCGTTGGAAAACGTCTTTACAACGTTATCATCATCATTATCCAGTTTTTACATTTGCTTGCGAACTAATTTCATTGATCAATGGTACTCATACAGATCGTGGTGAACATACATATGATTTTAAGGACAGTGAACGGTGTCATATTGACAGAAGATACAACCGCGAATTTTTTGGTATCTACATATACACAAGGCCGTCTTAAGCCAATTGAGGGCTCTGGGATGCATGGGGACCCTTTCGAGAGAAATTAAGAATCCATATTGACGAATGAACGAACAACATTAGCGCCGGTATATGAAAATTAACAAAACATACTTAAAAAATCTATACCGATACAAGAGGTACATTCCTAGATTTTTGTGTGGTAAGCTCACGAATGACATCTTCAAAGTCTATATCTTTAAGCACCCCGCCTTCAATGGACATCGGTGATAGCGGACGGATCTTATGCCTACACATTCCTTTTCTTATACAAATAATTGATCAACGGTTTAGTTGACTAAGCAAAGAATTTATCATTTCCTAACAGTAAGCAATTTAGTTGGGCCAAGCGAATTATTTCCAACGGTATGTAAAGCAAACAACACAATTTTTCACAGATTGGCTAAGACTAAACCAGCAACCAGCTTGTAAATCATGTAATAGTAATGGAATTTTGTATAGTGATTGAAAAATTTGTAATGGATTCCGCTGCTGTCGTTAACGTTTGGGGCCCCCATTGATTGTGGGACCCTGCATATACAGTAAGAGCTATCAAACGCGACCAGATATATCGCACACAGCGCAATTAAAACGACAGAGAAACATTAGACGCAAGACTTATTGACAAGGAGGCGTACCGAATTTTCCCTAATATCAAAGAAAAATAAAATATTATAATGATATAAGGTAATAGTCGGTAATAATTGAAACTTTATGAAATAAGAAATCCAAAATAAAAACACGTCGGAAAACTCTTCTCAAGAAACCAAAGAGAATTAAATAAAAGTTCCTGTGTCATTAGACCAATACAAAAATTATGAAAACATGTGAACTTGCAACTAGTGATTGTAAATGTACCGATTTTTTCATTTACCGGTAATTCGGCAAATGAAAATGAAAATACCGGTTTACCGGTAAATTACCGGTACATCTTTTTTTGAAAAATTAAATTTAGGTGATAAAAAATATAAGTAATTTTTATATTCACTATCTTTGAAATAAAAAATGTGAAATGGAAGTGTTATTCCAAACAAACTGTAATAAAACTTTTGGAAACAGAAATAAAATAATACGGAAAAATAAAAATCATTTTATTGATTACTATTTTTTAAAAAATAACTTCTCGAGAAACTTAAATTGTTTTAAGTCTTATCTCCTAATCTTGATCTAATTTTTGTACAAAATAATCCAGATCCCGAGAATACCCTTTCTGATTAAACACTTGTTGGACGAATGGTCATTAAATAATCAAATACTATTTGAATATTTCTTGGCCGAACTACTCTAATTCTTTTTTTACTTTTTGTGTCCAATCTTTCCTGTTTTTTGTTTGTCAAACTCATACTTTTTAACATTCTGTTTTTTGTTTGATAAGGTCATACAGTTTCTGCTTCATTGATAATTCGCCATTAGATGTAGCTGTAAAAGTATCAATATTTTCGTTATCTGACTTTGAATTGGAATCCAAATCTGAATCATTTAAGTGACTCTGACTACTATCAACAATAATAGAAAGTATTTCAACAATGCCTTTGATTATTGTTGCTTTACTGTTTATATTAAAAATTTTCTTGATCCGACAAAACCAAATTAGGGTCTGTCTAAAAGTTCTTCCCTCCTTTATGCTATATATCAATGGCGACTTTTTTTTACTCTATAACGCTTGCCGTGGTATCGTCGGCCGATTTTTCCTTAACGCAAACCGAAACCACTGCAGCTAAAACATGAAATTTAGACTTTTTATAACGCCCAGGTTTGATAAAGATTTTTTAGAAATTCGACTTTTTAGGGGTGTCGGATACGTACTGTTTGTTAATAAAATATAAAACTTTCTTACAGTTTTCTTGCACTGATGGTTATTAAGACGTGTGAAAACGGCATTTAATTCTCAATCGAATTTTAATTCAGTTCCGCGTACCTTTGGTGAGTGACGGCAGAGTGACTTTTCAATGAAATATTTATTGTAGGGTAAAAAATATATTTTATTACTCAACGTAAGTCCCATCCAGTTTAATACATTTAGCCCAGCAATTTTTCAATTTAGATGGCTTAATCTAAAAAGTAATCTTTCAGAAACTCGTCAAAGTAGGCATTCGCTTCGGCTATAACTTGTCTCTCTCTCTCTCTCTCACTCTCTCTCCATCAAGCTATTTCTTAAAGAAAAAATCACTCGGCACCAGATCTGGTGAATATGGCGGACGAAGCAGCAATTCGTGTCCTAATTCAGCAAATTTAGCAATTGCCAACACTGGATGAATGGAAGGATGCTTTATCCTGATGGAACAAAACTTCTTTTCAGAGTAAACGCGGTCGTTTTTTCTTCAATTCGGCGTCGCAACGTGCCAGTTCATCAGTATAATATTGGGTAGTTATTGTCACTTCTGTAAATGGGCGATAAAGATTGCGCTATCGGAAGCCCGAAAAATCGTGGCCATAATATTATTGACCGAAAAAACGGGGTTTTCCATCTTTGCAGTTCGTCAGAACAAATTTATTGTGCTTTTGTCTCTGGATTGATTGATTGTTACCCTAATCCAAAGGAAGGTTTTACCTTTGCATTCCTTTCCATCAATACTGCAGCCTTAAGGCCTATTGTAGTACTAATTTCGTTGTTTTCTGATTATTTGAACAGATCTACCTCCCTAACAAGATTTAGTAATCTGTGCGTCAAATCCTTTTCCTAATTGCCCTAATATGGCATTTCTCCGGCGGGTTCATGCATAGCATTCAAAGGTAATGTGCTCTTCATTACATAGCCTACATATAGATTCCTCTCTATGGATTCTCATTCTATGTACATGTTTCCTTGAGTTGCCGTGCTCAACAAGTAGATACATCATCTCCACAAATCTATGTTCTGCTAAGAGACAGCATGTCGGCTGCGAAATGTTGTGATGGCCTTCTCCTCATTTATTTGCCGTGTTTCCGCCCTGCCACATGGTGCCAGTACTGGTGATGCTGTTCAGTCACCTAATCAGCCATCGCAGCCTCGCAATTCCCTCATGATTCGACACCCACATCGACTTAACTGTGTTGTATTTCGCCAGGTACTGAAGGTTTTGCAGACAGTCCAATACCAGCTTGGAAGTTATTCGATAAAGTGCTAGTGCCTTAAGGGCACTTGACTGTCCATGAAAATGTAAAACAGTTTGCTTTATGGCTGCTGCTGTGTAGACATTTCGTAGCGCAGATTTGTATTGCACAGATTTTAGTTTCAATCCAGGGGTACGCGTGCTCTGGGCTCAAGATTCTCCCGCACACCCCCGCCCCTGAATCTGTGCTCGTTTTTGACCCGTCTGTGTGTCAGATAATGATCTGTGGCGATATTCGTTTCAGCCTTGCTCTCTGTCGCTATCTCGCGCACTATTATTTACAATGTCTTGGACTTTATCAATCATTTGTGGAGAAGTTACTGTAAATGAAGACCCCGGAGGTTCAGCATCATCTGTGCTCATATGAAAAACTTTTGAAAGTAGTGAGCCACTTGCAAATCATTACATGTGAAGGAGCAGATTCACCATAACATTTATGTAACTTTTCTTCAGTTTTTTTAATGGGTTTTACACGTAAAAGATAGTGTTTAATCAACAGATGAAATTCGTTTTTGTTCATATTAATACAAACATAAATAGTTTACTTTAAACCATCGCAAAAATTTTACTATCTGATAGATTTTGGCAAAATTTTGACAGTGGGTTTCTAAAATTTGGTCGAAGTTAGCAATATACTTATCGTGGCGAAATTGTTGCCAACTTTGGAAAAGTCACTTTGCTGTCCAATTGTCCTCGTAGACTACGAATCAAAGTGAATTTTATAAAGCAAATCAACTACCTTTCTTCACCTACTTTGGTGTGCATTCCATGTCTGTAATCAGTAATGCAATCAACATGAATTTTAATTGTTTTAGTGCTGCCATTTTTACCTTTTGTTTTTAAAACATAAAAGAGGCACCTAAATACCCTAAATGCAACATTTCAGATGTGCATATTCAAATGTATTGTATAGACTTAAGCTTTGCCTAGTTAGGTATTAGCATTTTTAGATAAAGAGTACGTTTGATTATGAAATTTCTCTCAAAAAATTCAATTTTGGTTCCACCTGAGTTTTGAATTACAGTTTTTAAGTGTAACATGAATTGGAATGTAAGACCTCAATTAACATATGGTATTAGTAGCGAAAATACACTAGCCAAACTAATTACATGCAATTAAGCTAATGAATCTATAAAAAAAGTATAAGTATTGGATACGTGCGGCTATGCAAATAGGTTAATGCGCTTTCGCGACCTTCAGCAGCCTTAAAACATCGCTCAGAAACAATCGGCTATCTTCATCGCGGTTGAAATCACATCAGCTCTGTAGGGAACGTCGCTTAAACCATCAAACGCGGGACATGGAAACTATTTACGCTACTCAAATCGAGCCCCGAGAGCTACAACGACCGCCTTCGCTGCTCCAGCTAGCCAGCCAAGAACTATTAAATCCCTTTTAATTTTAGCCGTTAAATAAAGTTAACGAACCTAAAGTTACATAATAGTAAAACGACCTCATGTACAATATCTACATACGAGTGCTTTATATGTTTTTTTACGTCTGTTCCCTGTGTGTGTGTCGTTTGTTACGGTTACGTAGTCCGACATCCGATACGGCCGTGGAAGTTGTGTGCGCGATGCAACGAGAGAAAAAGAGTTCTTTTTTTAGAACGACCTACTGCAGAAATCCCTACTACGGCACTAAAAATTCCTGCGGTTTTTCCTTTCTGAATTGCGTAGTACGTGCGGTTAGTGTCGCGTATCAAAGGGGACTGGGAGCTTTCCATTTTCGGAGAGATAATAAACGAATTCCGGGCTTATTTGAGAATCTATGCTTATTTAAGATTTATAAATTTAGATTAGGGCGTAAAGTGGGATAATAAAGTATCGGCTCACTTAAATTGTTTCTAGAATAACTTCAATAACTGAAAATCATTCAAATATTTATTATACCGTGAGCAAGATAGGTGTATAGCCACCCAATGACACATGAACTCGATGCAATAGAGTTACGATAAGAAGCAGCGCTGGAAACAACACAGTAGCAGTGACACCATTAAAGCGTTATTAAAAACAATCACTTGTAAGGAACACATTAGATTTTCTCTAAATGGAAATATTAATTTAGTAGACGGAAAATGGTGAAATATGATTGTATAAACTTCTTTTTATGAGTAAGTGCAAAATAAGGATTCTTCACAGTGTAAAATACCTTTTCTCAAACCAAATAAAAGAGAAAAATATTTACTTCTGGTAAAAAAATAGGTGAAAAGTAAAAGTATTAGGTAAAATATAAATATTTATTAAGAAACACTAATAGCCTATTATTCATCCAAGTAATTACCATTACACTCAATGGTCTTTTGCCAACATGACACCAAGTTTTTTATGTCGGTATTGTAGAACTTTATTTTGAATCAAAAAATTGACGGACTGCTTTTATTACATCAACTCGACTTTTTACTGTCTATGCTTCATACAGTTGATAAGAGACAAAATATGTGGTAATCACTTGGCGAAAAATGAGGAAAATATGGAGGGTGTGGTAACGTCGATTCCCAGCCAAGTTCAGAAAATTTTCCCCGAATTTTTGCGGTATGCGACCTAGCGTTATCCTGTAAGAATATCACTTTCTTTCAATTGACCAAAGAAGGCTGTTTTTGGATGAGTGCTGCTTGTACTGGCTGAAGCTGTTCACAGTACAAGTTAGCAGTGATGGTTTGACCCCTTTCCAAAAACTCATAATGGACAATTCCTTTTGTTGTCCACTAAACACACAATAAAATCTTGTTTGGCTGCGAAAGCGTGTGATACCGAATCAGTAGAATAACCAATGATACAAACGCTTAAAATTTGACTTTTAACTTTTCGTCGCAAGTTAACAACCGATCAAGAATTGGTTAATTATCGTTGTGTGAAATGTTTGCCGAACAAATGCTAGAAGCTAATTTGTTATTATTTGACAATTCACGTGGAACCCATTTGCTTAACTTCCACCTCATTCCTAGCTGATGAAGGTGCAAACGATTAGTTTCATCATTCACATTGAACTTTGCTGCACGCTCTAGGCACATTGTAATGGAATTTTCTTCCACAAGCTCTTGAATATTCTCGATTAACATCTTCTGTCTCCCAGCACGTGCTTTATCGGTCAAGCTGAGATCTCCCGAAGAATTTTTTTTGAATTAAAAAAAAAGCTAGGAATTAAGCTCAAAATATATATGCATCCGATCAAGGAAGGATTCATGCTAAAGTAGATGACAGACAACAAACAAGTGTTATCGACCAACAACTTAAATTTTTTTTTCATAGAACTCTACTTTATACAAAAACCGCCCGAACTTATTTCGCTAACTGCTACTTCTTAATAGAAAATATCTTTTCTCAGATTTAATAAACGATAAATTCCTCTAAAGAATATACTGAAATATTTCCTTCCTTTATTATTGCATTATTTTACAGTATAGTGTTCACTCTGTAACACAAAATACTTAGATTGAAATCTTATTATAGTGCATTGGGTACTACTAGGTGGCGCTGCAGTTTTAATCGCACTTAGATTTACGACGCACCTGTATATTTTCTCTAAAATGTGAAATTTTACGCTGCATTCTGCTCAATACGAATAAATACTTCGGTTTTTACTAAAGATTGGAGAGTATCAATACAAATCAGGTTTTGGCTATTTTGATATCGTCGCTTGTATTTTATAATATCGGTTCAATAATATAATGCAAACATAATAATTATATTAATTTGTTTATTGTCTTTCTTCAGCTTCTGTAATTCTTGTTTAAATTCCGTTTTTTCCACTATCTTATTCTTCGCAATTCTGCAATTATTTTTTTTTTACATATCTTTCACATTTTCTTTTAAGTTAAAAAATACCCCTTACCTTGTTGAGTAAAGAACTCTGAATACGCATTTCGACAACTAAGTTGCCATCCTCAGCAGAAAATCACAAAGGAAAAATATAATGTCAGGCGTAGCACTCCGAGAACAATCCTGCTCTTAGAACGCCACTAACAGCGTTCTAAGAGCAGGACATAGTTGCCAAAATACGTCTCTAGAGTTTTTCACTCATTAAGGTGGTAAGGATATTTTTTTTTGATTCAGTTTTACTACTTAAAACCACCGCATCCTATTATTTTATATTAGTATTTTATTAGCCCTAGGCTTTCATAGCTTGTATGGCAAATTATTATAGAAAAAATAAAAAAAGAATTGAAATTCCAAGGCTTTATTCAGAAATTTTATCGGATATTCTAGTCGTTCAGCTCGAATAGCGTCGCTAATGATTGGTTTTCGCCTCTCCACTGGTCATGGACGTTGGTAGTTCGCAAAACTTAGTAATTTTGCGAACATAGTTAAGTTTTATCGCTTCTGGATCGGGTCATTCTGTCCGGATATATTTTTTGCACTTATACCTGAATTTTAAACTTCGTTAAAAGTTTTCTTGGAATAGAACTCCGAAAGCCATAATCAATACAACTTAATTTAGAACGGACACTAAAACGAGAATTGTAAATCGAGAACAGAATTAAATTTAATACGTTTACCAAAGATATTTATGCATTGTAAGGTTGCACATGATAATACGTTGCCTGTTCAGTTCGTATATGGATACATTATTTACACAACATTTAACAGAAGTAATAATATGTATATCTTATATAAATAAATATGGGTATTTATCTTTTGTGTTAGATTTCATACATTCTCTTCGTAGATCTCTGTAGCCGGCGAAAGTTTCGTGTGTTTACTAGCTATTTATAATATATGGAACGATTAGCCAATGTGTTTATTTTGATATACAATCGATACTTATATCTTTAAATAGATCTCTTCCTGTTTCCTAATGACATAGCAAACACATAAAAATAATAAGTGTAAAATGAAACGAAAAAGATCTTTGTCAATTGAGAAGAAAAGTGATGACTTCGATTTGTTTTGTTTGGAAATCTATGCAGTGCCGCCAACAGCGTAAAATGATTAAAAGAATGATATTTTTTATCATTTTACGCTGTCTACGTTTCCAAACAAAATAAATAACCTATTAATTTTAGCCATTCTGTTATTTACATGTTTGGGTCTTTCTTTATTTTGTGTTTATTTTCTATTTCAATAATTTAATTATTTTTAAAACAAAAAATTGTCTACATATCCTTCTCACATTTCAAGATGAAACACGCAGGTTTCCAAACAAAATTTACGTCACACTTTCCTCCTAAATTCAAGCAATTAATTTATTATATGTCCAGGTTAGTATGAATTATTTATACCGGGTGTCTGGTTAAGGTCGGCCACCGGCCATATCTTCGCAACCGGTCATCTTACAACCTTGCGACATAAATCTTGATAATAAAAGGGATTCAGAGAATTCCAACAAAAATTTTTTTAGCTTCTCAAAATGACTGCTAGGGGGCGCAACTCTTCAGGAGAATTAAAAATTCGGCATATTCCCCGTAAGTTCTAGATGAAATTACAGTAAAATCAATAAAATATTCGGACGATTTTATCCAATTTTCATTTAACACTTTAAGGGGTAGGGTTTAAGGGTTTACCTTAACGAATTTTAATCTTTCAAGGCTCATTAGAAAGAGAACTTTACAAGGAAATGTAGTAGTAATTCCTGTAGTTGCCCATAGGAATAACAGGGGGTGCTATTTCTAATTTATGCAAATATTTGTTTTTCCTTTAAAATGTCAAATGGAACGATGTATCATTAACAGCATAATATTGTAGCACATGAACAATGGAAGAGAATGGTGGAAACCAGAAACTGCTTCCCTTTTTAGTTGCGAACATGTGGTTCAATTCCTTGTAAATGGAATGGGCTTGCAGGAATGACGGCAAAAAGAAAAATATTTGACATTTGCCATATTTTCTTAGTAACCAATCACAAAATTAAATAAAGAAAGATTTTGGTTAGGATCTTAGATTATCCTGAAGAGGGTAGCAAACGAAGTATCGAAATGTCGGATATCATCAATACCACAAACGGTGGAAATAATCTAAACATCAATGAAATCTCAACGGGAAATGTTTGTTTCTAAAGATTTGATTCATTCGATATTATTGTACACATCCATGTATATTTAAAAATAAATTCTGGATGATTTTGCTAATAGTTCAGAGAGATACATATAAACATTTGAGGTTATTTCAACGCTTGTTGAATGTTGGATGTTCGTCGATATTTGGAGTTTTGGTGATTCACATAAAATTCAATTAGAAATTTATATGTATACAATTTACAATAGTATACTATACGGAGAAAGATGTAATATAAATATAAAATAAAAATAGACACACTATTTATGTTTGTTGTTATCGCAGCATTAAAGTCTCAACAAAGATAAAATGATATTGTTGTAGTAACTAACAGTATATTACAACACAAAGTGAATACACCGCTCAATAAAATATATTGTAAAAATAAAATTGCATATGTTTCGCTATCATAGCGAATAGCATTAGATTTAGACTATACCTTCACCGAACAGAGGAAGTGATCACGTGATGATCACGCATCGTGCATGTGCAAAGCCGGTTTTACACTGGAAAACAGAAAAATAGTTATTTCCATCCAGCTATGACTATAACCTATTTCGGAAACATATTCGTCTTTATAATGAAGAGTAAACTTTCATTTAATATTCTATCTATTGCAATCTGATCTTTATTTTAAGGTGGAGCAAATAAATAATAAAGTATAAGATGGCGTAGGTGAAAAATTAAAATATTGAAGTGTAATCGGCTCAAAAGAATATATTTTTTCTTAGTAAAACGGTGTTTAATATGTTATTAAAAAAGTACTTGTGCCGTAACAAAAATAAATTATAGGTTTTATTTTATTTAGAAGTTGTGTCTAATTATTGATGTGTTTATGCTTACGAAAAAATGATTGATAAAAATCATGTGATTAGCCTTTTTTAAAATTTCAACACTACAAAATAAACCACACCAAAAAGCGTACTTAATATTCTGTATATTGTACATTTATTATAAATACAAAGTATATTGACACAGTTTTATTTTTCCGGTTATATTTTATGTGCCAATAGAGTTTAAAAAAAGACACAAATCTGGAAATAGAGGAAAAAGACGAGATCAAAACTGAAATGAATAAACGCCGTAGAGGAATGAAGGGTATGTTAGAACAACATTGCGCACCCTTGGTATGCAATACACGGGGATGTGTGATACATTTTGTTATGCATTTTAAATCAATGAATTTAATTTATTATTATCTTTCTGTCCTATTTTCGCAATGCAATTGTTAAATTTGTTTTTAGCAAGAAACAGAAATTTGATCTTAGAACTTATGATGATATTTCCACTCTTATTGAAATAGTCCATAGCATCATTCGAATAATTCCTTCTTGAAATTTAAAGGGCGCCTTTTAATACTGTTTTTTAATTTACATCGTTTGCAATGGACTCTTCCAGAGTTCTTACCAACCAATAGAAAGCTTAGTTTTCGTATCAAGTGTTGATCACGCATTTTTTGTACTCCATCTGTTCGGCGAGTAAAGTATATTATTATTACATTTCACAATATACGGGGTGTGTAAATTAAGTAAAGAGACTGACAACGTAGCGTTTGATATGGCAACACGGGAAACACGGGGGCATGGAGGGGCGACAAGTGAACATTGCAAGTTTGAACTCGGTCAAGTCATTTGGTTGTCCGTTGTCGTTTTTTCCCGTGAATCCGGTTTTCGTAGTGCGTTCTACAAATGAAAGACATTAATTTCGAGCAACGGTGTGCTATCAGGTTTTGCTTCAGTCTTGGGCAAAGTGCAACAGAAACTTTTGCAAACCTTCAGCAAATCTACGGAGACAGTGTTTTGTCAAACGCCCAGGTTTTTCGGTGGTTTAAGGTATATCCAGAAGGAAGAGATTCGATGGGAGATGAGCCACGCAGCGGAAGGCCTTCAACTGCAAGAACCGATGGCAATGTTGACAAAATCCGAGATCTCGTGGGTTCAGATCGTCGGTTGACGGTCAGAATGATCGGGGAACAGTTGAATTTGTCTCAGACCACCGTCCATCAAGTTTTGACCAATGAATTGGGAATGAGAAAAATCTGCTCGAAAATGGTTCCAAAAAACCTTTCGCAGGAACAAAAGGGCATCAGGGGGAGAAAGGTGCTTTGACTTTTTGGTATCGATTGAAAATAAATACATAAATATATAAAATAAGTATATAACAACGACATTTACAACACATAATGTATCACAAAAATACACAAAACCTATTCATTTACATATTCGTTAATGGTATAGAATGCCTTTAGAATAACCAATTGACTGTACCTCGCCCGGACAACTATTGTATAGTTTTAGGTTCATTAATGACAGAGATTTTTTTGTTAATGGTAATCTATGTTGTGGAAATGTTATAAAAGTTAACTGTCTGGTCTTGTGCGAATGCATTGCCCTACACGATTCAAAATCATGTATGTGAATGCTTTATAAATAATAATGCAAGTACCTCTATAAGGTAGATTAAAAATTAATCATATAAAACGTTTCTGTAAAATAAAGGCTCTTTCCCAGTTAGTAGCCTCACTCCAGATATTGACATTGTAGGAAAGCACAGAGTACACCAATGAATAATAAACATTCACTACGTCTTGCTATTTTAGGACATTTTTAATTGTAACATTGCATAATAAGTTTTGTCTAGTTTTTTACATACACTATCTAGTTGATCTTCCCAGCTGAGATTCTTATCTAATATTACACCTAGAACAGATGCATTGTCGGTGAAGTTTTTGTTAATATTTTTGATAGGCTTCCGTATATGAAAATTAATAATTTTTATTTTTTGTTCATTTAAAATCAGTCTATTTTTACTACACCAACCCGTCACTTCTTCAACTGTTCTTTCAATTTTGTAATTAATGTCATCTAATGTTGTGGACTTCACAATTACAGAAATATCGTCAGCAAATGGAATTGGGAGCCCGCAAGTTATTCTTTCCTGCAGATCATTTATGTGTAATAAGAATAGCTATGGACCTAAAACTGAGCCTTGCGGAACACCCACATCAGTGTCAAATTCAGGCGACTGTTCATTTCCCAATTTAACCACTAGTTTTCTGCATCCCAAAGACGACAATCACGCATCTAATGGAAGCCCTCTAAACCCCATAACATATAGTTTCATCGCCAAAACATTACTATCTACACAATCGAACGCGCATGTTAAATCAAAGAAGATGCCAGATTCCAAACTATGAAAGACTTTTGTTTTACGAATCCATGCTGGCTCGGGTGCAATATTCCGTGTTTATAAAGAAAGTCAGCTATCTGATTAGAGACAATTTTCTCAATGACTTTTGAAAAAGAGTTTAGTATAGAAACAGGTCTATGATTTTTAATATTAGAGGAATCGTCTCTTTTGTACACGGGTATAACCGAAGGAGATTTTAGTTCTGATGGAAATTTACCTGCTCTGAAATATTTTTAATAAGTAGTTGCTAATTTCATTAAAACTAGAAGACTTTTTGTTCTTTAGATTACTTATACAACTAACTACGTCATTGAAACAAGTCATGGAATAAAGTCAAAAAGAAAATCATCCTGTAATCACGGCAGAACAATATCGAAAGGTCTGTCGTCAGAATATCGTTAGCGTTCCTACTACAAGCGGGCTCACATTTTTTATCACCCGATAATGGAAATTGACGTGATGGTTTTTACATAAAAGGATCGTCGTAAAACACTACTTCACACAATTCGGGGTAGATAGTGGCGAGCGGTGAAGGAGATCCAGATTACGAGGGTAGGGTACTTTTTTTTATGTATGCAAGTATTCATTTTTAAGATTCACTCGATTTCAAGGGGACCAATATGGGCGCCCCAATGTTTTAATGTGTAATATTTATGGGTTCTCACATATGAAAATGCGAGTGTATAGAGTTATCCTGTAACAAGATCAAAGTGAACTAATTTTTTTAAATTTCGTAAATATCAAATGCTAAATAATCATGGGGACTATATATAATCTATATATGGTAATATTATTAGATTATATGTATACATGGTAAGAATGCTACGTCCAGGAAAAGAGCAATCGAAAAGCGTATCCAATTCAATGTAAATATTATTTGTAAAATACAAAACAAAGCATGTAAAATCCAAATTCAGTTTAGCGATTTTTTTCTTTAAAATAACCAACCTTAAATATGTGGATTTGGCGTCGGAGCACAGGGTTTTCCAGGAATCTTTGAGCTGCTTGTTGGAAATTAGCTTCAGTCCGTAAGGTTTTAAGACAATCAAACCTAATGGCATTGCAAACACTTCTCGTCACGTCAATTAATTTTCTAAGTTTCCAAAGATACTGTCTCATTGGAGCAGCAACATTTGTAAACTTCTCAAAATGTAAAACAATCTTTAATAATAATAATACTCTTTATCAGTTGGGCCACCATCGTCCCAACAAAAGGAGTGCTATACACACTGGTCTTTGGAACTGCAGCATATTACTGCACACTTAAGAAAAGAAACTTTAAAATAATCCGTACCGCACAAATATATTGTTATGATCTTTCCCAAGACCTCTTCCCTTCTTGTTAATTATTTATTATTATCAGGTTTGATTGCACTATCGCAACCCTGGCTACTTTTTTTTGATCTAGGATTATTAATGCGTATTGATAGTTGCATATAAAATTAAATGTCTGACCTCCGCCGGTAATATAGGAATCTACACTTTAAGGAATGAATAATAGTCCAGTCCCAAGAGACGCCAGTCTGTAGTTGCTGTGGTGTGAAGGGTGTGAAGGGTAGATTTGTTTTTCAATTGTACCAGATCGTATTATTACTATATAAAAATATTAAAATGATGAGGAGAATACAAAGGTTCTTTGGATCGATGTAGAAGCAGGTAATACTTGGATCGCTAAGAACTTAAGAATCATCATTATAGGCTAGACAATGTGATCTGTCAATCTTTGAGAAAAAACGTCGATCATATCCAAAATTGCCTTGACGCATTTGTAATTTGTATCCAGACGACGAAACTAAACCACTCCTCCGAATTCCAGTTTCAAGTTTAAAAATTGTACTTATGTATGTAGTACATACGTGAAAGATTATGTATATAATATACAAGTCGCACTATAGAAAAAACCTGGTAGACACCAGAGTGTTCGTACATCGTCACCCAATTTATATATTTACGCAAAACGTAGTATATTTTCATGGAAACAGCTGCCATTATAAATTTCGTTGTTTTCAGTACTTTGCAGTTGCGTCAATCGTCGCCAAGATAAATTACAATGAGTGTGGAGCGTAACGCTGTCTATATGCTTGAACTATTTCCCTCTGACAAGATCTCTAGGAATCACGCATATTGAATAAGTTTTAATACTGAATACTTTCGTGGCAACTGTACTTTTAATTTAGAGAAAAAGATGATTTTGAGATGCCAAAAACAATAATTGATAAACCTTTCGCTAAAACGATTAAACACAAAATGTAATAAACGAATTTAATTTTAAATATGTATATGCATGAAATATGCGCATCTTTGTTAATTTATTCATCCATTTTACATACATGCATATATCAAGATCTCTTGATTGGCGGTTCATTGGAATTTCGAATTGGAGCGATCGCTAGGAGAGCAAGCAAGATTCTACCTCCCGGATTACGTCGGCTCGGTGGTTGTTGATGTATGTATACACCGCCGCGAAAGATGAATGCGTCTCTGAGGGGGCCAAGATTGTCTCGGAAGCCAGACGGTTTGTGTGGGGGAGCGACTGAATGTATGTACTTAGGTAGGCTGTGACTCGAAACAGAATGGGCTCGCTTAGTAATACATGTTGATATTCATGGTTTTGTCGGGGAAAATGCATATACTATTTGTTGCTTATGATTTATTATTATTATTAAATGTATTACTAATAATGAAATTAGAAAAACCATCATTAAAAAGTAAAAAGTTTCTTGATAAAATCAAAAATTAAAGCAGACTTTCTGGTCGTATGACTATTTTATATTTTAAAGTTAATTCCACTTTTTTTGAGAATCCCGGACGCAAATTAAATATGTTAATCAATTGTTTAAAGTGGGCAACACGAGCGTTAGTACATTACGAAAGTATCTGGAAATAGTTTACGTTTTAAAATCCTATGAGGAAATGGATCTTTTAGCTAGCGTATGCAGTTATCCTTAAATTGAATTGATAATAGTATAAATAACTTTTTCTAGAACATGATCTCAAAACCATTTACCAACAACCAGGTTCTGTAACATTAAAACTATTAATGGTTACCGACTAAAACAAGGCAATAAATTCGTCACGTTTCAAAGTTTATTGGAAGCTATCGCCTTTAATAATCCTACCTGGAGAAAATCCCTTGATGCCTTTTTAGTGAAAAATTCTACGTGACACCTGACCACGTTATTATACGGCACCATACAGTCTAGCCGTTCGACTAACGGTAGGAACCCGGCTTTCCTGTAATCGACACCTTGCCCTGTTCGAAATTACCAATTCTCATCCGCTATGTATACAATAAAATTAGGTTTACGACGTTTGGATTTATAAAGTTTACAGCGCCGATACGGGTCTCGCTAGCACATCGTGGCGGAACCCAAACCGACACGCAAATAAATAGAATTACGGGGAGTAATTTATGGCAGACTCATTTCGCTTTCGTGTGTTTAATACGTAAATATATATGCATGTGTGTATGTGTGTAACGAGTTGCCGCGGTATACCCCAGTTTAATTAGTTTTTGATTCGTCGTCACGTTTCAGGCAAAATAAATATTGGGTAAATGCTGTTTCCGTTTGGCACCAATTAAAGTTGTTGGGTCAAATAAACGTTGTTTTATATAGCATGTAACGCTGTCATAGATCTTTGATAAAATAAAATTTGATGAAATGAAGTTTGATGAACTAAGCACCGGTGATTACACTTACTAAATCTTAAGCGATTCGGTAACCCAGAACTGTCTCAGAAAAAAATTCGCCCTATTTGGCGACAATGGATAAAATTTAGATTAACGTAGAAGATAAGCCAGAACATGTAATGGGTTGAAATTTCGGGGGCATACTAAACATGTACCGGTGATTGCATTTTCTAAGTCTTAGGCGATTCTGTAATCCAGAACTGTCTCAGAAAAAAATGCAAGTTCGTCCTATTTGGCGACAATTGATGAAATTTAGAGGGACGTAGAATCTGAACTAGAGGGAGTAATGAGTTGAAATTTCCAGGATATACTAAGCATGTACCGGTGATTACACTTTCTAAGTCTTTCGGTAACTGTCTCAGGAAAAAATGCAAACATATGAAATATGTTACATTGTAATCACCATATTTTATTTTTTATATACCTTCTTTACAAATACATATCTTTATTTAAAACATGCTTCACCTTTTTTACTTGTATGCTCTAATCAAACCTTTTTAGTTTTAAATACGTAATTCATTTAGTTTAATTAGATAAAAAGTGTGCAAAGAAAAAATTAAATAAATAAAAATATGTATGCTTAATCTATTATAATTATATGTACATAACTTGTACTAGAAGTACAAGTTTTAGATAATTAGTTGTAGAATTTATGCGCCCGTTCATATTAAATCAACAGAATTCGATTGGTGGCATAGGGATTTTATTTCACCCAATAAGTAAGATTAGCGATGTTATGTTTATTTCATCAGGTAAGTAATAGAACATAACATAATAAGGTCCAGCATATGTAATGTAATTATGTGTGTAATAATGTTAAAAAATACCCATCAGCACATACACGGAAATTGGGAAAATGTCCCGATTCCAATGTATCGTAGGAGATAAGTCTGTGCCATGTGAGTTGTAGATGCTATTCAATATGAGTTTACGAACTCATTCTAGGGCAGATTTTCAGTTCTAGGTTCTATAAATGCCCCACAAACTCGAACATCTGGGTTTTAGCATTTCGCTGGCCGACCTTTTTCATCTTATCTCCATAGTAGACCACAGCATGTAACTTTCAAGAGTTTCAGGTCCAAGCGCTACATGGCTATTTCCGTCGTCCCATAGGGCTATAATCTTGGACCACTGCTAATTTATTACTTTCATTAATGATTTAACTGGGCGCATTGGTGCGAATTTTCTCTTGTTTGCGGATGATTTAAAAGTATATAGATCTATATCTAGCCTTCATCACTGTGTCTGTTTCTTCGGTCGGATCTTGTTAATGTGAACCGGTGGTGTATAGAAAACAACTTGCACCTAAATATAGACAAGTGTAAGGTTATCAGTTCCTGTAGAAGATCATTAATTACTACCTAAGATTACCATATTATTAATATTCATATTCAACGTGTTAACTTGGGTAAAGATCTAGGAGTACTTTTTGATTCAAAGTTAACTTTCTGGAATCACATTGACGAAGTTGCTCGAAACGCTAGACGGAATTTGGATTTTATCATTACAAACTGCAGATCCTTTTCCAACATACTTTCGTTGAAGGTTTATTATTCTCTTGTGCGCCCCGATTAGGGTATACGCTTGCTTAGTATGGTATCCTCATTATCTCACCTATAAAAGAGAATTGGATTGATTTGGCGTTTGGATCTTTATAAAAGAGAACTGCAACTTGTGCAGAGGAGATTTGTAAAATATGTACGGTTTCGAGTTGATCATACATAACGAAACGTGGATTGGTATTAAATTGACGACGATTGGTTACGTAAATTTATAGAATTATTTTTGTCAGTGATATAGGACGCCTATTCCGTTTGAAATTTTAGCGGTAATGATGTTTATGTCAATTATACAAAATATACGACCCAATATGGATCCTTGCCGAACACCAGCCTGAATCGTGACCTTCACAAACATACTTCCTTTTGTACACACTATTTGTTGTCTACTACTTTCTAGATTACCCCAAAGAAAGCAATCGTTTGGATACAAATGAGCTGATCCCTTGAGGGTACTGCATTCTTGTCATGTTCTGTGCGTGAGGATTTGTACGGGATCAAAACTAATGGATTAATGAAAAGGAAATCTAGTATTTTTCAATTAATAAATGTAGGATACAACCCGGAAGTTCCGAGTGTTGACCTCACCATTTATTACCTACTATGAAACTGTTAAAATATTACGATATAATAGAATTTGGTTATGTTTTTAATAAAGTGCAAAATTTCAACGTTGAATGAAGAAATTATTTTATTCGAATTTTTAATTAAAACAAACAAAACAAAGGTAGATGTAGGTAAATGTAACTTCGTCAGTAAAAAATGTTTTGTTCAAAACTTGTATGTTTTCATGTAGCTAACAAATTAAACATTGTTTCGCAAAATTTATTCGGTTTATTTTATCTTCCTCGAAAAGCTGTTGATGATTTGTATTGTGTATGGCTTAAAATTGAATTCTTTCACGGTTTTGTATATCCAACTGTATGACACTTCACAGTGTTTGTCTACATCTAAAAACGATCCTACATACCGTTCCTCTACATAACTTCGGATATTCAGAGTGACGTGTTCTGTTGAAGCGTGATTCGTTTTATTTATTTTTATGCGAACCATCTGTTTGAATTTGTTTAAAATATTGAGCATAGTTTTCGCACATGCTATAGGCGTTCAGGATAATTGACCGGTCCTAAATTATTATTCTTCTGGTACTACGTTATCATTAGCACCTTTCATCTTTTTTTACCTGTTCATAATTTAAATAAATTTTCTAGTTTTCAATAAAATTAATTTAACTTGTGATTGATGAATGAATAAGATTTAAAAGCAAATAAATTATTACATTAATAAGGAAACATTTTTTTACACTGACGACGCGTGAACGTATAACTGGTTGCCTACTATGTCGCTTAACGTTACCTGTAAGAAATACGTATGTGTAACGTTACAAAAAGGAAGCCCGTTATATTACTTGACTCGTACATTCTCATTACGTACGTTGCTTTTGATATACATTGCTTACCTGTTCTATATGACCTATAGTCTATATTTTATACTGATATTTTTACATACATATTTATTTTTCATTTTTTGAATTGTCGGCTGGTTAATTTGTCTTTGTCCAATTTTGGGTAGGTTTCGTAGAAATTAGTTTTGTCCACGTTCGCTTACTAAATATCTTCTAGCTACACTATATTTCATAGAAGAAAAAAATATATATAAAACCAACTAACACTTCCAAGGCATCATGTTATTCAGAAAAATAACATAATTTTGTTTTTGACTGTACGGGCAGCTGAAATCGTGCACGCAGCCAACGAAACATTTGCACAGGTTTTAAAAGCGACGAATCAGAAATCCTCTATCCGTAACACGGGCATCCTGCCTGGAAATTTAGAGATCAACTCCCTCACTTTAAAACACGCATAGCACACTTGTCGACCATTTATTATAGTGAGACGATATCTGTACAATACTATCAAAAGGAAACTTAGAAAAAAAGCCCTAGCAACTGAATATTAAACATTACGCGTATAATACCCGCCATCATCGTTCTCGATCGCCTCTATCTCTCAGCGTGTGTGTGTGTATGTCATGTGTATGTACGTATACGTTTCAGTTGTTACGCCATCCGACAAGTTTAAATCTTAATGCTCGTTGGCCGTTCTATTGACGCGAGATGCGGACAAAAAATGGCCGGTAGAAATACGAATGTGTCGAGGGAATGGAGCGTATCATACGTTACTTGCGCATGATTTATTAGATGGCATTTAGTAGTGTAGAAATAACTGCTGTTGATCAAAGCGTTTAGATGTTGTTCGTTGAAACGTTCGGACAATCAAACAGATAACTTTGTAAAATATATATGTACTACCAAGGTATAATTTAAATAATGATAAGTTTCTTTTTATTATTGTAAGCTTATAATAGCTTTATTTCCTATAACTACATATCTAACTGCATATCTAAACGCTGTTTGTTCATTTTAGCAAAAAAAATCAACTTGACAGATCGTGAGACATTTGTTTTTTCTAGACAACTTGATTTACTAACTTATCAGATTGTGTAAAGATAGCAAGGACCGTGGGGCAGCACAATAAACATAATACTTGTGCGGGAGGAGTAATCCGAACAGTGTGTTTATTATCAGATTGTAGCAACGCAACGTATTTCGACTCCCGCTTAGTGCTCGTCATTTGCTTCTAAATGCTAGTGGAATTTATACACAAGATTAAATAATTATTTTGTTACTTTTTTTGAAGTATATCTGTAATACATTGTTGTTTTCAGAAAGAAGTTCTCCATCAGAATAATAAAAAGAAGTACAGTCTAATTTTAAAAAAGAACTTGGTTTTAAGGTTTTATAAAACGCTTAAGGGCTATAAATAATTTTATCAGCTCATTTTATAGCCTACAACCAGGTATTTAATTTTCCGTTTCAATTATTAAAATCGGCCTATAAATAAAGGGGCTACGGACTCGTCTTTTTTATATAAAACAGTCTGTATAAACATCTATGGCATTTAGAATGAAGCCATCATGTGCCATCAGATATGAATCCAACTCCATGGTTACCGATAATTGTAATTGCAAACGACAATTTTATCGGATTTTGGCTTTAAATCGGGACACGTCCGAAACTATTGTAATTGATGATAACATAACGATCTGTCACACCCGTTGTGTGGTAACCGATATCCGAATGAAACGACGAGAATCGGTTACCGCTAACGAATCTATTATTGTGTATCGAAAATAAAAATAGGCAGTGGGGAAAGATATTTTGTTGAAAAGAGCGACCGATTGGGTTAGGCCTTGACTAGCAAGAAATAAATCCGAACGGGACATATAATGCCGTAAATAATTACATGGAAATTCTCATGAAAATCGAATTACTATATTAATGGAGGAAAACTGTTTTTCTAGCGGTTATGGAAAAAAGAATTCTTTTGAATAGTAGGTTGGTTTATGATTGCAAATATAATAAGCATATAATAAACCTCCTGCTTCAAGTCTTTAATTATTTACAATTTTTTCTTTTACTTTTAGCTTTCATGCTAGATACATTTTAATGTGATCTCATATCTCAAACATATTAGAGGACTATTTTTAAAAATATCAAAAGAAAGAATGCTTGAAACTCACGACGAGGCAGGCTCTAGTAACCTACCGGCTTTCACTCAAAGCATCGCACCAAAATCCTCGGAATAGCATGGACCATAATAATAATAATAATAATATTCTTTATTACCCAACCGTACAATAACTATTTACAGGATAACATTACAAAATTAGAACAAACTTAAAAGTAGTGCAAATAATTAAATTACAAGTTTATTATACTTGAAATTTAACAAAATAAGTAAACATA
>JARFOC010000198.1:1920920-1931132 GCA_031763485.1 Osmoderma eremita | reverse complement strand
ATTTATGATTTTTGATTTTATTTATAAACTCCAGTGAGTTTTCTACTGAGAAACTTTCTTGCTTGACGGGTAAGTTTCTAAATTCATTTACTAACCATTTTGACACCAAGTAACTCGGTGAGTTAATACCAGACATTTATTTATTTTTTACTATGAATTTTGTATATATAGGAGAAAGTGTTGCTCCAAGTATTCCTTCCTTAGGTTTTGATATATTTGATAGGAATCCAGATCTTTTGTTATCCTAGTTATTATAGAAAACAATAATAAATATCAGACCAGGATTTGCGCCAAGTGATCGGACAGGTGCAGATTAACGGCCAGGCTTTCCAGACTCTGAAGTTCTACTGCGGTGAATATGTTATCGATCAACGTACTGGTTGTTTCTGTTATTCGAGAGAATTCGTCAAACACTTGATTATACAATAGGCCTTTAGTATGTCTGATATTTTCTCAGTTGTTTTTGTTGTTAAATTAAAATTTACATTACAGCCTCCTGTCATAAATATATTTTGCCATATTTTCCCTCGTCCCGGTGCGATTTGGTTATCTTCCGTTTTAACGCTCGCAAATAAAGTTTCAGCGGAGTTTTGCGAGTTGATTCGCGCCCTCCGCCGTCTCCGTCGATCGCAACGCGTCGTTCGGCCGAGACGGCGGTCAGCATAAAATGTGACGATTATGCGTTACCGATTAGGGTCTGGGGATATCTGTTCTCGGAGGGGGATTATGAGCGGTGTAATCTTGGTCTCCTCTCTCCCAATAAAGCAACAGTGGGGCAGACAGGTAGCCTTCCACGTGCAGTGGTTGAGTAGATAGAAGGAGTGCTTCATCGAGTGCTACTAGGGGCTTGAGCAAGCTCACGGCCGGGTTATCTGCAGCGCAGGTCCGAACTTCCAGCCTCCGTTTGTCGTACTCATGTTGTCACACCGCGAGCGCACTCACCACGCGAACTTTACGCGCGCGACAGCTCCAGGTGAGTTTACATTTGTATATTATAGGTTACTGACCTATGCTGCATCCCAAACATCAACAACATTTTCATTTCCATAATTTATTTGGATTTTAAATTTTATTTTTTTTGCAATTTTTACAATTTTTCAAAGTTCATCCCCGAAAATTATCTCAATTTCGAGAAAAGTAACTTTAATCTCAACTAAAACTTTCACAAATCCCATTTTGTAATGCCTCAAAACGAGTTTAATTGCATGGCTTTTATTCCGGCGTTTATCTTGCGAGCACGTGTCGTACACGCACAAAACTCGCGCCTAAACTTGAGCGTCAATTCCGCCGCGTGGATGTTACGAAATTGTCTCGGTGTTTTTAATCTCTTTTTTTTTCTGTCCCAGGTGCAACAGGTTTTTGATCTACTATCATATCATCCCCACGGCATGCTCTGAACTCCAACCCCCTACAACAAATATGGTTGATATACGGGCGCATAATACTAACGCGCCGAAAAACAAGTTAGTACAGTTCTCTTTTTAAATTTAAAAACATAACAATAATTTGGTGTCGTTTTAAGGTGGGGGACTTTAGTGAACGACTCCCTAATTAATATTTTGGGAGGTGATGATTCGTTGAAGCCCACACCGTTAACCCTAGTCCCGGTCAATTCTAATATTTACGCTAGGCGACACTCAACACATACCTGTCCACTTACGGAAGAGCGCACGAATTTACCGGTAAATTTTCTCGGGGGAATTTTTCGGGTGGATTAATCATTTTTTGCTTCGCAGATCCCTCCGCCGGTTCCTTCGCGACCACCAGCGATTCCCAAACGAAATTATGTACCACCACCAGCAACAGAACAAGTTAAAAAGCCACCACCAATTCCCCAAATTCCTCGCAGCAGAGGTCTACCGCCAATACCACCTGCTAGAAATTTCTCTGATAAGAGGAACGAAACCAAAGCACCTGGCAATCAACAACAAACCAATGCCCCTAAACAATTCTCCAATAATTATCCATTTACTCAAAATATCTCGCAAGACATCAATCGACTTCCGAACCAACCACCTTTATCGACAAACACTGCTCCGAAACCACCATTTAAATCGGCAATTTCTCCTGCCACCAAAGTGCAGGGGACTTCCCAATGTACTCAAAAGAAGGTTTCAATGAGGCAAGATTCTGGGGTGTCTAGCGACAGCTTTAGTCAAACTTCCTCCCCCAGTTACACTACGAAGACAATGGAAATTCCGTTGCTTCCGCCCAGGACGCCGGTCAAGCAAAACTGCGTGCTCGGAAAGATCGGCAGGGACGAAGACGATAGCAATAGTGCTACAATTACTAAGAGCGCGTCCACCCCGGCCAGTCTCCAGACAATAGTCAAATTCCACAATGGCTCAAACATGTCCCTACATCACAAGGTGAGTCGATTTTGCCTTTAATCCTTAGGAAGATATTTTTGTCGAACTTTGAAAGGAGTTCCAAAGATCTGAAACAACGCACTTTTCCAAAATTATGAAGATGACCATTTTTTTTTTGCGTCTCTGGGATTCTATCGTAAAATTTGATATGATTTTACGTCAATATTCCTCGTTTTAATTTTGCCAAAATACCAAATAAAAAGCATTTTATCTATAGAACTCAAATTAAAAATATTTAGTGATACAACTCCTCATGATGAAATATATTTGATGAATTGATTTGTGCAAAATTTATTTGTGTTAATTTAAATTGGGCGGATGTATCCTGGCATCTTCAAAATCAATAAAATATTAACTAACATTGATTGGTACCTATAACTATATATAATAGTTTACTGTATATATTTATGCACATACATTTTCATTATAACAACAAAATTTCGTTTTCTTTTTCAATTTATATTAATAATTCAACAGCCTTTTATACTGACATTAATTTCCCCTGACGTCTGCGCTTGCAAAATTACAGCAGGACGTGACATTCTTTCCAAACGTCACTCAAAGTAGTAGATCAATGGCGATATTACGTGGATCGGGTGTGGAAACAATTTTACACGCGGAAGACGGGAATTCCGACCTTTTTATGATAAAATTAATTCTCTTATTATACCGGGATTAATATATATTATTAACTGCAGATCTTTTTCGAGAAATATGCATTTCAAGAAAGAAATTTGTTTAGTAAATGATTTATTTTAACAACTTAAAAGTGGTTGTCTATTTAACATAAATAGGCCAAGCGTTTCTTTATTTGGGTTTTGTAAAAACAAGGAATGGTATATTTTTTGTTAATGGATTTCTAAAATGCATTTCAAGAAAGAAATTTCTTTGGTATAAGATTTATTTTAACAACTTAAAGTGGTTGTCTATCTAACATAAATACGCCAAACGTTTCTTTATTTGGGCTTTTGTAAAAACAACGAATATATTTTATATATTTTTTGTTAATAAATTTCTAAAATTGGTTGTGGAAGTAAAGAAAACTAATGTTTTTATTTATTTTTTGTTCTGTAATACTTCCGCGATCAAAGAAGGTGTTTTGGATTATCTGCTTTTGTTTCATAGACAAAGATTTCGAAAATCTTGATTTCCATTTTAAATAGTTTAACAACTTCTATTTCACACACTTTTTGGCTAAGGTGTTTACCTCTCCCAATTTTTACGGTGCACCCCGTAGATAAGGGAGAAGCGGAACTTAAAATGTTCAGGACAAATATTTATCTTGGGCTTAAAACTTTTATATAAATGTATATTTTCCTGTACGCTTTTCCCAGAAGAATTTTGTTTGTGTTTCAAGCCTAAAATTTGAAGGAAATTGATTTATAGGTTGTCGAGCGTGTACGTATTTCTATATTAAAATTTTAACTTTGTTTTGGGAGCATAATTTTCGATTTAAAAGCGGCCTTCGTCGAAATAATTTGGGCGAACAAAAACACATCAAAGCGAAACATTCTATTCACGAATCAATTGACGAAACTCCGCAAAACTGTTACTGAAACCGGATTCTTTTTCAGTACGGTGAAACACTAAACATAAATACTCGAAAAACCTCACTTTCAAACAAAAAAGCGAATGCCGTTCATCCCAACTATTCGATTATTACGAAGTTGTCCCTTTGACATTCGCGCCAACTTTTGTAAATTCGTTTAATTCCGACACTCCTGACGATTCCGGGAATCTGTCGGTTGTGGATTTTATTCACGATCTAAAATCGTGTTTAGAAAATAGATTACCGAGGCTTGCCCCGGTTCACACACAATCATAGGCACTTCAAAGCCGAGACATTTCCAAGGGGATTCGGGCAATATCAGAACGCGAGAAGAGATTCTCTTGCTTTGCTTATTATTTGCTTTAGGCAGCGCTCTTAACAATTGGGCCCTAAAACAACTATGAGTAGAGTGAAGGAGAACCTCTTCTCGGAGAAACGAACGCGACAACCAGGCGTCAGAATGTCTGTACTTGCAAAATGTATATTTTGGAGTGGAATGGGGTGATTGTAGACACTAATAGCATTTCTAGAGCCTTGCGACAAGTCTCAGTCTTAAAGGGTATCTGCAATTGGCTTAGTTTGTAAACGGTAGATATTCCATGCGTTTCCTTACTAAGCAGTCCAAAGAATAGACATTATAAAGATATTCCGAGAAATATAATATTCAATTCATTCGAAATTCAACGGAATTTTGCTCAAATTTAAATCGTTTCTCTTAATTGTTTAGTGTTGTTTCGGGAATGTATGAAGTTAATTCGTTAAGGATTTTAATTTTATATCGATGATAGGGTCATTTGATCCCTTTGCTGTCAATGCTAAGTTAGGTGGCTTTTTCTTTTTTATTGGCTTCTCATATTGTCTTTCCTCTCTTCTCGCGTATCCTTGCAATGGTATTGCTCGAGTTATCTTTAGGTCTTCCTTCGCTCCCCGACCCCACCAGTTTAACTATTTTTCTTCAGTAAATTCCAATGAAGATTTGGTGCCAAGTTCTTTTCGTATGATGATATTTCTTATTCTATCTATGGTCACGCTTTCAACTTTTCTTAAATATTTCTTGTATTTTGCTCCTCGTTGGCATTTCCATTGCCCACGATTCACAACCGTATATGAGTATTGCTTTATATATCGTTCCAAACACTTGTATTTTGATTCATTGTGATACTTTCCTCTTGTTGACATGGAATAATTTAGTTATTCTTTCTGATTCTCCCATATATTTCGGCATTTTGGTAATACATACACATATGAAAAGTAGTTTTAGAGGAGCTCTGACGTAAATTTGCAAATCAAATCCGATTTACAATTTTGGTGGAGGAGCTGGTTTTGATCTGCAATAACAAATATAAATTAATCAATTTTGCCCCATATTTAATTGATTCTCCTCTTTGCTATTCATAAATAAATTACTGAAATTACTAAACTGAACGGAAATTGCATTGCAAAATACTTTAGGGGGCGAAGACATATCTATAGGAATCATATTGCCATCGGATACTGGAATGGAGTTCTGAATTCTTTCATGTAGAAATTGATGGTTGCTAATCCTCAAATATGTAGAGAAGAAGCTTTATTTACCTTTCGTTGAGGTTTTCCCTATCTGCCTGTTCGAAACCAACCCTCCCCATTCCAAAAGAAACGTTTTTTCCCCTACACCCACCTCTCAATCTTTCCACTGCTCTCCTCAAATGATATTTTCTATGCATGTTTCAAGAGATCCTAGAACTTTTGACTGACGTCTTTTAAGGGTAGCCTCGACGTTTAAATACAGGCACAACGGGATATATGTGGCGGATTTCCTTCCCCGCTCCCCAAAAGTTGCCTCGACTTCTTCCTAAAGAGGAAAAAATGTACATAACGAATGAAAATAATCCTCTTTTCATCTTCTTTTCCGTTTTCTCTTTGCCGCCGGCCGCTGATATACGTATTTATATATAATTTCCTGTTCGGATTGCGGTAACATCATGCGTGAGGAATGACTAGACAGCGGTCCTCCTTTTCCATTTAAAATTGATAAATTCGGGTTTATAAATACGTATATGGGGCTTAGGGAGAATACCGAAAATGTTGATGGGCGGACAGACAACACTTGTGCACTCCGTTAGCCGTGACAAACTGGGCATGCATAATGGATATAGTAGCCTGGCTAAGGTTTCAATTTGTACCGGCAGGACACTCGCATAATGGTATCACAAGCCGTTAGAACACAGGTTAATTATTGACTTGAAAAGGACATAATTGCCTTTGTTTTCACGGCTTCTCTAAAGTCAGTCTGCCCACTGGTTTTAAAACAAAACATCGCCAAACAGACGGAAATTCCATAGCTGGAGGGGTACTTGGGTTTGTGCGAAATATTTCGTTTACATATGGAATAATTATTTCTATTCACTAACGTTGGGAAAGAGGTAATTTGCATAAATTTAAAATGCCACAATAAAAATTTCAAAATTAAATATAGTGAACCTAAAATCAACGGAATCCTCAACAAAACATTAGAATAGCTTAAAATATGATTATTAAATCATTAAGTTCACAGTTTTCCTCGAAACCCTTTAGATAATAAAGAATGTTCAGATGAAATGTATGTTAAATGATCTGTTTTTTTTTTACATTTATACAAATATTCTTGGGTCTAACAGAATTTCGGCGGAGGAGCTGAAAGTTTGTTCCACACCCAATTCGTAATGATTTTCCCTTATGCAAATCAATCTACAATCAAAATATCAAACATAATTAGAACTACTTGTTTCTTATTGACGAAATCTCCGTGAAATAATTTCGTTTTAAACCAAGACGTAACAAACATATCTTTCTTCACTTACAATTAGTTCAAAGATAAATACCCAAGAGGACTATTTATTCATTGAATCATAAATTGTAGCTTTAAATTTAGTGGGCGCATTATGGTAATAAAGAATTGTCACATAACTGGGATGCGTTTTTTCATATTCAAAAGCAGATTATCATTTTTATGATCAAATACAATTTAACTGAACAATAAAGAACTCTTAAGTGAATCTTGTATACAATTCAGTAATATTTTGTATATTTGCTGATATATCATAAATGTGTTCCCGGAAATATTTGACTAAATCCAGAAAGAAGAAAGAAGTGTTGCAATTTCAATAAAATATAAATGTATTCATTACTGAAAAATGTATAGGCAAAAATATAACATGGAATTTCTGCCCTCCTATATTAATATTACGCTTGTATTTTAGGATTTTTTTTGATTGCGCGGGTTGTTGCTTGAATGAACATCTTTATTATTAAAAACCTATTCTGTTACTTGCATAATTTCGTTTTGTGCATAGGTCCTCCTTTCTGAAATTCTGCAATCTAGTTTTCTTTATGGTTAGATTATGCTGAACATATATCGCTACCTATTTTTGTTTGTCTACAATACGGAAATCTTTTCGCTTAATTACAACATCCTCGTATGTTGTAATTTCCCGACGCACATAAATCTAAGGTGACAAAATAGATTTAATGTTTTAAAAATGTCTAGTTTATTAATAAAATTGCACTGAGAAAAATATATTGTAAAGATTAACACGATTGTGACACAGTTTGGTTAACTTTGCCACCGTTGTGTTAACTTTTACAATATATTTTTTTCAATGTAATGATTTGAGGATGTGTTTCATGAAATTCAGACATGGTCATGAAGCACTGTTTAAATATTACTTCCTTGCACCTGTGTATAGGAATAACCATTTTTCAAGGGATGAGTTATTAAAATTTTAATTAACATCAAAGCGATGCGGGGACACAATCAATCTATGTAGGTTCAGACCTGTATCGTCGGACAGATTTTTTTGTTATAGAAGGCAATTAATTTCAAGGAACTGGGAAGTCTTGGTAATTAATCTCAAGGGAGCTTGTTTGGTGCTACAGATAAAATTAAATAACTTTCTTTTTGCGTGTTAGAGAAATGATCGCTTCTGGAAAGGGCACTACACCGATAACAATATATTGTAAAAATTTACACAATTGTGGTAAAGTTAATCACAATTTGGTTAACCTCTACAATATAATTTTCTCAGTGTAAAGCATCTATTTTGAATTAAATTATTTGGGTGTTTAAACCTAAGTAGATATATTTATTTAAAATGATGCCTCTTCAAATTTGCGTTTATGGAATTTAATGTAAAGAGTATCCGATTAATAAAGAATTTTTTTGGGGAATTTAAAATTGAAATTCCTGAAATCGTTAAAGAATGTCTTCTTCTGAAAAAGGTAAATTTATTTTACCTTGGTCGAACAGCAATTCTCCCCGTGCATAAAATGAGGCTGTCAGTCAAACCTTTTTGATTTTGGAATTTAATGGAAAATAACAATATTTTTTATGCTAAAATGAACACAAAATTTACAGATCGAGACCTGTTGAGTACCTAAACAATTGCTACAGAGATGTAGGAAAGACAGCATTTGCTTAAAAATCTTATTCATGTGAAGATCTAGCAATTGCTTTTACTCATAGCATTTGATAGTCAAGCAATTGCTTAATTTTTATTCATTAGGCTCAATGTTAACATCATCCCCGTACCTAATTGTTAGTTGTGCTGCGGTTAAATTGTTTGGCAAATTATTAACGTATATTATAACTAAAGTTCGTCGCAAAACTGAACCTTGGGAAATTCGAATGCTATTACTTTTAAAAATCAGTTGAGTATTAATAACAAAAACGGTTTGTTTTCTATTACTTGTATAAGATCTAAAGGTGGTCAAGTTTGTAGATAGGTATATCATGATTTACAAGATCGGAAGCTGTTATCCGTAATTTTAGTATTTTGTGATATAGGAAATTCTTTAATTAAACGATTCCTGATTGTCAACCGGAACACTGAAAATAATAAATATTTCAAAATGAAAACATCGCAACGAAAAGTTTGGAGTTATTCTACAAGAAAATATTTCAATTGGTGAAATTACGAAATAATTGTTATACTATAAAAGAATGGATATTAAATATAGATTAGGTTCGCTTTTCTACCGTTAATCGAATCCTGAATGTTTTTTAATAAACGTGACGCCGAACGTTATGCAGTTATAAATTACATTCGCCCTGCTAGTGGATGTTTGAAATTCTACTGCAAATCGATACATAGGGACAAAAGGTCTACGTCATCGCTCTCTAGAAGTTTAAAACCACCACTATTGTCTCGAACGCCGGGAAATTGGTTTAAGCACTCGCAGAGCACATTGAGGATTATTATTGTATTAAGTGCAAATTGGATTTCGGGTCCGAATTAAATGCTACGCCGACGTTTTGACAAACGTCTCGGTAAATGAAGGATTAATTTCCCCTTTTTCTAGATCATAAGGGATATCAGGAGGCCATCGACACATTACGTGGGGCAAATACGTTTCCGTTTCCGATTTGCCCAAGTGCTACTGAACGCGCTGGCCCTGCTAGCTATCGGGGGTGGAATGGCCGCCTATTTTAAAGGTGCGACAATTGAATATTTCACGCTCAGAATCATATCCTACTGTAGTAACGCAGGTTCAAACATTACAGCTTACCCGACGGCAGTGCATATCATGAATACAAACATAAATAGAACCACGCTAATTCCAAATATTTTCATGAACATTACGGCGAGCACCATCAGTACGATTCCGGATAGTCAACTCCTTTACAACAATCCAGCTCCTGGCATATGCTTACCGGTCATCGTAAGCTTTTGCCAGCAAAACAAAGTTCCGTATAACTTTACCGTTTTCCCAAATTACATCGGCCATTTCGGCCAACGGGACGCCCAGATTGATCTAGAAGTATATGACGCCGTAGTTGATGTGAGATGTTACGAATTGGCGGCGTTATTTTTATGCTCAGTTTTCGTCCCAAAATGTGGACCGAGCGGTGTCGTAGTGCGCCCCTGTAGGAGCCTCTGCACAGGTGACTAATAAAGCTATTTCCACCGAAATGCTGAAGCTAAAACAATCATTTCTATATTACTTCGTATGTAGAGACGAAAAGGAGATGTGGTTTTTTTTTGGACGTTTTTGGACTTACCTTGCCCGACTATTTGGAATGTGAATTGTTTCCCGAATCGCCCAATCCGGAAATTTGCGTTGGCCACAATGAGGTTAAGGAGGCGAAGATGCGTTCCCAAAAACCGGGTAAGTTAATTATATATTGTTATGCATGCTATCAAATAAAACAAATGTATCTTCAATAATTAACCGTAAAAATGCCATTATCGGCGCATGGTTAGGCGGGAATGACAGTCCATGCACTGTCCGAGCTAGATGAAGTGTACTGCATTACTGGCGCTATTGCATTTGTTTCGG
>JARFOC010000198.1:1889058-1902894 GCA_031763485.1 Osmoderma eremita | reverse complement strand
GCGCTAATGACAGCAACTAAGAATAGTAAGAGATAAAAGTTGCTATTATATCCCATACTGCATACGGAGGTTGAGACGAACTATAGGACACTTAAACATCAAACGAAACCTATCGTTCTTCCACTGATAACGAACTAATTTCACCTACTTTTAAAATCTTTTATTTAACAGATTACAGTTAAGACAATCTTTATTTGCATCTAGAACATTAAATATTTGGTGTTGTCTACAGTGCCTCAAATAAGTAAATACGCAAACAGTCTCCTTCATCATATTTATCTACCGCAGATTACGCAGATACACTACTACCTCGTAATAACAGGGATAAAACATATATCCTTCAGCATTTGGTTCGAAATGATATTAAAAACTAATTCTAAGTTTGTGAGTTACAAATACCATCGCATGAATTTCTCCCCAATTAATAAATTTAAGATAAGAGTTTCTTATTCATATATAGTTATATTTTGTGCAGCCGTTACTACTAATAACTCACCAGGCGCCACTGCCCTTCAGTATAGAAAAAATGTGTAGCGACCGTTTTATACAGGTTTGACTGTAGTAACAAAATTACTACAACAAACAAAGTAACAAAATTATTATTGCCACGTATACGAGTGTATATTGTTGCACAATTTCAACCAGGCTTATTTCATTTACAAAATGCACAAGGGAAGATTGTCTTGATTGCTTGTAATATTTTCTTTCTATACCAATCAAGTGTTTCTCCAACAAGAATTGGGTAAATTTAAGTGCCATTTTGCATACGTAAACGTTATTGTAGCATCGTACATTGTAATTAAATTTGATCCCAAGATACACAAAGACCTATAATGTATAGTGGACATTGGTCAGTCAAACGCAGTCCCTCTGGAATTATTAACAAGACCAGTGTAGATTTGGGATTACAAAGGACCCTGACGTAAATTGCTACGGGGACTAGGTTTTCCATAGATTCACATAGTATTCGATTAACACTAATCTAGGATCCGGTATTACTATCCAAAACAGTTTGCCGGTAATTCATTCAAAACGTGACGAACTTGCGTTTTTAAAATCTCGTTTAATAGGTAGTACAAGGGTAGTACGTTGCTCCTGGCATTATTTCATCTTTACATAACTTGGTCCCGCGGTGATTTTAAGAGGGCAGAAGTGGACGCTGTCCATTTCACGCCCTCAAAATCCTATATGCACTCACAGGAGAAACATAAAATGCTTGACATCTGGCTTATACTACGGTCAATAACTTTCGGACAATGTACGATAATATAGACGCAATATTTCAGTGTTAAACATTTAGAAATAGACAGTTTCATATTTATTTTATTAGTATTTCAATTCTAATATCGTCAGTGATATCGTTATGATAAAGTTTATGATTCCGTTTGAGAGGTGGATATGATGCAGAAATATTCGCGTTCAACAAGTTTTTTTTTATGTCTCTTAACGATAAATTACGATTAAAATACAATATTTTGTACAGCATTTATAATTCTTCAATGTCCCTGATACAATAATCTCTTAAAAACCCAACCGAAAAAAAATACTTCAGTATATCATCTACCGATTCGAATCAATTTTGGAGTGTAATTAAAACATATTGTCCGAGTTTCTACCACTGTAATAGATGCAAATGTCGTCTGTCCATCAAACGCTGAATGTATGAATTGTCTGGATAAGAATTAAACACCCCTAAATATTTTTTAATTGATTCAAAACGTGAAGAAGGGGTAGCTACATTTGCGACAGCGGCTGTATAATGAATAGAGATTTCGATTTTCTCTTTTGATTTTTTAAAATAATTTTTACCATTAATATCTGTATCGATCCATCCCACGCGTGTAGAGTGATTAAAATGAATTCGTAATCGCTAGAAAATGTGCGTCATGAAAGCAATTCGTCTATAAAGGGAGGTGGTATTATAAAAACTCAGGGTTGTCGTAGGTTTTTTTTTGCTTTTTTAACCCAAAACCTTTCTTTTAGCACCCCCTCCGACGATGTTTAAAGTTGTTTATCAATTGGTGATGTTCCCGTAAAAATTGTTCTAATATCCCTCCTGAAATTGTTTAAAATCACTTCGAAACCGACAAATATCCTATTACGGTCCTTAATCTTAAGTTCGCCCGGTTTCGGACGATTCCATTTTGGGCCACGTGACACCTTAAAGCGGAGACAATGGACAAACGACCAGCACGCGTTTGCCACGCTTATATTACGCCAGATCCTACCCGGGGCCCTTTGTAAAGTCCGTAGGTTCAAATTCGAAAAAGCATTGAAGTAAGCGGTGAATCATATCGAATTCAATGAGAAAACTTTGTTCTTCTGATTCTATTTCGGTTTGTCGCGCAGACGTATAATACTGCACCCCTTCACCCCCAAATAATCTGAAACAATTACGTATCGAATGTATATGAACGGGGAAAGACGGGAGGTGTAAATGACCGTACGCCAATTACTGTCTATTTATTTATTTCGTACTTACAGAATTCTAAATAGTACATAAAGGAAAGTTGGCTTAGATAAAATAAAATGTGCGGATTAAAAGACAAATGAATTGTATCAAAAATAACACCCAAATCTGATATTTGTATAACCCTTTCTAACCCTCAGGTAACAGAACTGCTATCGTGGGGTGCTTTGACATCCCACTCCTTAAAATTTAGTTATTTTGTTGTTTTCTGTTTTTGAACCCTTTGTGTAATAAACTAGTCTCTTATCTTGCAATATGTTTAAGAAAAAACAAAACTTTATTCAAAACGAACCAGAAAATTTAACATTTATAGAAAAATGTAAAAAATATTCTCTGGTACAATTTTTTCATTTTTTACTAAGGTATCTGCGATGTATTTTTAAGATGTCTTCACTTTTTCTGCCATTGGAGGCCATGGTCTTATTCCCTGCAAAAGAAAAATGGCATTAACATTTTATATAAAAATTCTGACAATGACGTTGTGAGACGTACATTTTATACGACAAAAATCATGCTGTTTTTTCATGTACTCGGATTTTTACAAAATTCTTACAATTTACCTTTCTAAACATTCTCTGGATTTAACTCAGAATGGTCCTTGCAGACATGCTAACGACAATTATGGCACGTGGTTTTATTTTCTTGTCTTTACTTCGTCCGCAGATGTGACACCTTTTATAGGTTCTTATAGGTCCTGCTTCTTGTGGCTGTTGTTGTGGTGTTTCTAACCCTTGTTAGTTTCTAACCTAAGTTTTGATGATTGATTTCAGCTCAGTTGACAATTCTTTTATTTCGTATCTTCATTTTACGTGGTCATTGACGAGTTCTCTTCTTAAACGAATATAAAATTCTCTTCGTGTCATGTTGACTGTACCGTCTGAAATTGCTAAGAAAATGGCAAAACTGTTTAGACGTGAAATGTCTAACATTGCTCCAAATATAGCCATCGGCTGGTTCGTCTTTGGCAGGAGTACGTCAGACATTTCTGATCCAAAGCATCGACTCCTCCTTTGGCACCATTGTAGGAATTTATCATTTCTGGTTTCCCATTTGCTTCAATATTTCCATTATGATTCGTAGACGAAATCAACAAGACACAGTTGTTCTTTTTTGGTACAAAGGAAACCAACGTATTATCGTGGGTAAATCCAAATTTACAGGAGTTTATTGGTAGCTGTTTACTTTGTAAAAATGCAGGTGGAATTTCTTACGAAGTCTCCCAACATATGTCAGACCAACCAGTTTCAATTCATTCAATAGCTCTATAGAAGAAAACCAGTTATCTCCTGTAACATTTCGATTTGTATTCACGATTGGAGATACTAATTTAGTACACTACGTGTTGCAACCGAAAGTTTGTTTGGATTGGGTTCCGTTGTCTTTCCTGTATATACAAATGAATTTATTAGATAATGCGTTTTTGAATCACATAAGCACATAATTTTGATGCCAGTTTTTTTTTTGGTTTACTTTTGATATATTGACGAAAAGAGCAGCGGCCTCGAAATCCACCAAGCATTTCATTTACAACTGCATATTCGCTGCAACTGAAATTGTTCGTGCAGTTTTTATTGGAAATGGCGCTATTTTTTAAACAGTCTCAGGTAACTGCTATCGTGGTGTGTTGAGACACCCCAAATGCTATTTTTTGCTAAAACTAAAACATGGTAAATAAGAGATTATAGCATGTTATACATCTCATTCGCATAGGAGAATACCTGGAAGCCTACAATGGTGACGAAAACTGTTTGGAAGAAATTTAGGAAAAAGTGACTTCTGGGGCAAGTATTTGTCCTGCATGAATTTCAAAACAAAAATTTTGGAATAGGTTCTGAGATTAGATGTTCAAAAGTTTTGGATACCAACTTAATTGGCGTACGATGATTTACAGACACATTGTATAATTAAAATGTTAATTTAAAAGAAAAACTAGATTTATTCTAACGGACCATTTACATAAATCCGAAAGGAATTCTAATAATTTCGATTAGCATAAATATGTGTAGATATTAAATGTATTATAACGGTACCAAGTTATCGTATAATTAATTCTAATTGAAATAAAAACAAACTTTAGTTTAAATATAGGGTATATTTTCTTTAAAAAAATGATACAAATTTAATCACAGCCCTCATACATATATCAATATGAATTTATTTCAATAAATTTTATACTTGGACAGTTCTTCTAAATTCTCGTTGTAGACATTCTGCGTGTATTCCCTCAAAAACTGTATTCCAGCCTCCGTAGAACAGTCGATTTCCAAAAACGTCGTAACGGTAGATACACTATTCCTAGGCGCTCGCGGAATGTGCTTGTAATAATTCCTTCTAACTCGCATAATGGATCCGACACTCTTCAGCACCTATTAGGAAGGAGAATAGTAACGGATTATGAGAAATATTAAGAAGGTCTTTTTTTTTTAATACCTGCATGCAAGTGTGGAACGTGTTGGCGAAGAATTTCTTCGTGAATATACTGGAAGATTTCATGATCGACTCGACGTGTGTAATAGTGTAATGCACCCGCGCTGTACTACGAACTGGTTTTATATCTAAACAAGTTCCCCCACTTCCCTTTTAATATGGAACGGCCACTTGATTTTATATCCCCCGGGATGTATTTATTGTGGACTCCAACCCCTTATAATCTCAATGCTACCGTATGGAATATCATTTCCGTATACTGGAAATAATGACACTTGTAAATTTGAAAGAATCCACTTGCGTATGGTATATCTGACTTTTAATCTACTTAATTTGCAAATCATGCTTATATATCTCGTCGGCAATTAAAGTCAATAAAAATAATAATTTAGAAAAAAAATATATTGTAATATAATACCAACATATTTTTTTACATCTAGACGCGAATGTGCTTCTCAATAAATATGTTTTGATTCTTCCTATTGTGTGACGTGTATTTTTTTTTCACGTATTTGTCAACCGTAAAGTTTACGATTCGTATTATCGTAAATATACGGAATTAACTCCTCTTTTCAAGTCCGAAATTTTAACAATAACGGTTGTGAAACGTATCTTTCCATTGCACACTCATATAAGACATCGTTTTTACCGGGATTTGAGAGAAATTTGATGCCCTATTTTAGTACAACATGGAAGTTACAGACAGGTACAGTTTGTTTAATATTTGTATTTCCTCAACGTTTGATAATCATTTTTATCAGTTCAATTCGTGCGCAAATAGAATATCCGGAATCCGGGCAGGCAAATCGAAATACGTATGGTGATTTCTAATCGTGTTTTTATATACAGGGTGACGCATTAGTGTGAGTTCGAGGTCTTGTATGCTGCAAACGACACAGTCTGAAATTTTTCCTGTACAAACATAAACTTTTTATACTGGTCCACTTTTATATCGAAGTGTCATTTTTTCAAAATTGTCAAAACTGAATACAGGGCGAGTCAAAACTCAAATAAATTAATTTCTCAATTATTTTAAATGAATCATGTATTTTATATTATAAAAAGAAAGAATAGTTTAGTTACTTTCATTTTTATTAAGCACTCTATACCTAAAGTTATTAATTTCTAAGATATTTTAAGTATTTTTAAATAGTGAGATTTTTTGAAATTATTTTAATATAACAAGTTAGCCATGGAAAAATTACAGTCTATTTATTATGCAGTATTATGTTTAGCCTTAGATAGAAAGAAATAACTTTTTAAATAAATATAGGAATTACATGATACATTACAAAAACCGAATATTAAAGTTGCTCACTGTATATAATTTATAAGCGCTTTCCACTCGAATAAATGTTTGGGTTGTGTATGACGAAAATTTGCACGTACGCGCCATAATTTTAGAACTCATTCATGTTTTAACCGATATCGTAAACTAATACTTGAAATGAACGGATCTGAGACGTCCATGACCCTATAAAATCTATCTTAAAAATTTCTAAATTCGCTCGTATTGCGGGCATGGAACTCTATCTCATTATTATAGCTTGTTTCATATAATAACCAGCAGAAAGTATTGCGTTGGCAAGTATTTGTCCTGCATGAATTTGAAAACAAAAATTTTGGAATAGGTTCTGAGATTAGATGTTCAAAAGTTTTGGATACCAACTTAATTGGCGTACGATGATTTACAGACACATTGTATAATTAAAACGTTAATCCAAAAGAAAAACTAGATTTATTTTGTCCTGCATGAATTTCAAAACAAAAATTTTGGAATTTATCCAAGTTGATCAGATATTAGGAAGATAATAAAGTTAATACTAAGTTAATTGTAATGATGAGGAGTTGACTAGACGTCATGTTCGTGATACTACAATGAGACCACTCACTATATTATTTTTAATCTAATACACATTAAGCAAAACATTGTTTTTGGGTTGGAACCCAAATTCTACCTGCATATTATAAACGAGAGACAATGAGTCACATACACAATTGGTATAACAATTAACTGTAAGGAATATATGTAGTTGAATATAGAATTTAATCGAGAACAGATGTATTTTATTTTACAATTATTTTGAAATGTTTACACAGATTTTGTTTAACATCTGTAGTTTTTGAAAATTGGCCTAGCTGTATTACCACCGTTCGTACATCCACTGTCATTTGCCTTTGGTTTGTCATTTTTTTAAACTAGTAGTAAAGATTGCAAGGACTGTGGGGCAGCACAATAAACACACTGTTCGGATGACTCCTCCCGCACAAAATATTAATTAATTCGGAACGACACGTGTTTCGGGAATACGCATAATCTGAATTCCTATTTTCAAAATACTAAATGCAACATCTAATTACTTATAAATAGTAAAAATAATTGTATCCTCTATATCAATAATATTTGTATGTAATTTTGCATACAATTTATACAAATGTTAACGATTGTAGCTTAACATTGCATTGGCGATTTATATGAAATTATCACAGATACCTATGTATAACGTGAGATATCGTACCTTATCAGAGAATTTGTTTTACAAATTACCATTAAGAGGGACGGACATAAGTGTCATAATACCGACTGCTTCGCCTTGCCTTGTCCGGGTATATGGCGCGCTTATGAGAGTCGGTACGATATACGTTTCCCACGTTTAACTACCCCACGTGTCGCTTGTAACCCCATATCGTAGCGTAGTGTTACGACCCCAAGTTACTTTATAGCATTTGCATTTGGCTTTCGCAAAAGGCGAATTAAATATGTGGATGTAATATTAAATAAATGCGAAATTAGACTACTCTTATTTTTGCGTGATATTATTGGATTAAATGCTTATTCCAATTGAAAAATATCGGTAAATTCTAGGTATAGGTGTTAGATAAAAATTGTTTTTAATACACCTACTAATGATGGAAAAATTGATGCCTAGAGTTTTTTGCATTTAATTTGACAATTTTTAAAGCAGACACAGAGCGCTAGTAACTTGACACCTATTCCAAATGAACAAAGACTCAAAACCAGTGCAGCACGTGCAAATATCTCGTTAAGGCATTCAAACTCGCTGAAACGTAAATATTTTTCCGTCAAAATTCCCTACGCGTGCCTCATTTAGGAAAATCTCTCTCCGTACAAAGCCCGGATAAAGACAAAGCGAGAATATTCACCGATTCTCCATTATTTCACGTTATTATTTTTCCCGTTTTTTTTTTTCGATTTACGCTTGACGTGAAGTAATGTTTCAGAAAACAGGTTTTTAATCCCGAAAAATAAAGGGTTCACCGGGTGTATATTGTTATTATTCGACTCGTCGGATGTCTTTTCACATCGGACGCGGTCGGCCGAAAATTGTTACCAGTTTTACTAGTTTTACATTCGCAAAAAAGCGAACGAAAAAAATGCACGTGAACCAGAAAGGGGTTATTTTAACTTCGCAATATCCGTTTCGAAATTTGAATTGTTGGGTCCCGCGGCGAGTAAAAATTTCGGACAGGATGATGTGTGGACAATCATTCCTCCTCTCGATAGCCATTCACAAGTTGTCGACAAATCTTTTGTAGTAGGAACAAAAAAGAAATGAAACAAATGTTGCCAAAATATATATTTTTTTTATTGCTCAAAATGCAAGATCACATTATAAAAAGTATACTATATGAAATATAAAGAGAGATCATATTGTGCTTTGTATTTATACATTTTTCAATAATTTTTAATTTTATTATTATTCGGATTTAATAATCAAAATGAAAAATATATCACTCAACATTAATAAAACAAAAGCTTTTCTGTTGTAAATGGCTGGTTTATTTTTGAAAGGGGGTCAAACTTGTTTGTTACATGGAGAAAAATTAATTGCAAATATTAACACAATTGTTGTAAAGTTAACCAAATTCTGTTTAACTTTACCACAATCGTGTTAACCTTTACATTTTCTCAACGTACCTTGTATCTATATAGTGTGTGTTGCGACATCTTCATCGAAATCCCTCATTTTCTGTAACGTCATCATTAAAAGTAAAATTATTTCAGAGAAGTTTGTTAGATTGGTCAGAGCATTCATTTCAACCTATCGAACTTAACTTCTGATCTAACCTTAAATTAAATTGTAAAATTTGACTGGGACCCTTTCGAAAACAAACAAATCCATTAATTAATAATTAATTATACATATATGTGTTTGTGTGGATGTAGTATTATTTACAATAAATATAAAAAAAATAAATTATAAGGTACAAGTTAAAATGACTAAAGAAAACCACCGCTTTCGTATATACATAAAAATATAGCTTCAATTCTGAGGCACTAAAATTGATGGGCACAATTTAAGACACTTTTTTCCGTATTATACCTAATTTCTTCTAATAAGCTAATTCAGTCCCCCAAGGTCTATAGGGTTTCATCCCTTGGGAACTCCCATTGCTTTGGTTGTAATTCTGGTGGTGGCTACTAGTTGGTATACTAAAAGAATTCACTGGATATTGATGAGGACTGTATCCTAACGCCGAGGAAGTCGTTGTAGTAAGCGGTGTTAAAACTGAAGTAGAGGGCGGTGCTAATCTAGCTGTGGTATCACTGGAAGCCACCGTCGTTTGCGGACAAGAGGTACTTATGTCGTAATGAGACATCTCATGCATGTTTTGATGGTGTAAAGGTGCGGGTTGATGAGGTATCGATGTGTGATTGGTAGCTGGAGATGGAGGTAAAGGGTTCGGTAAAGGGTTCAAAGGTGGATAGGGTTGAGAAGCCCCGTAACTACTCCACGGTCCTCCGGTTTGCTTAGACGCCAATTCCCTTTGGGCAGCGCAACATTGCAGATGAGAAGTCAGCCTTAACCTCAACGGATTTTGAATATCCAATCCTTCGATCCTCTCCAAATATCTAGCGACTTCAGCGGCGCATTCTCTAAAACCCATTCCGTGATAATCCATTGCGTATTTATGAGGATCGTATGCAAATGAATCTAGACCTGGAACAGCCGGAATAAAGTTTCGTTTAAATAACAATGTGATAATGCAGTAATAAGCGCGATGAAAAGTGGAGATACACATCTATTTGTCTATTGTGCGTGTATTGAAATGATAAAGCAGCGGTCACAGAGTCAGGTGACTAAAAAGGGTAGAAGCGTGCGTGGGAAAAGAAGGGCGACCAGGTGTATTTAGGGTATCGTGGGAAAATAGTGAGGTTTTATCGTTGATATAATATGCTGATTGTAACTATTTACCTCGAAATATATATAAAATTAATTTTCGTACTCAAACTAAATACAATCGTTCAATAATATCACTACTAAAAAAAATCTACATAAGTTTTATTAACATTTTATAAAAATATTTATTTATTTCATCATTTCTGCACAATAATACCCAAAAAGAAAACCGTGAAAATCGACGGAATCAAATTTAAGATAGATCCCCATTCTTAAAAAATCCTAGTACGATTCTAAGAAATCGAGAGAGGTCAATGACCTTCCAATAAGGAATTGATAGTAAAATAGTAAAATTTTATGAATGAATAATAGTAATCGTAATGACCGATTTGAGTTGGCTGCACTGACTATGTAACTAACGGGAAAAATTAGTTGACGCAACCGGCTTTTGCCCGATTTTTACATTATAGGTTATGTGCGAAATAATGACAAGTAAACGCTAATGTTGAGCAAATTAAGTTAATTTTCATTTTATTATTATCTCATTCAAATTTAATATGTGTTTTAGTTGTGAAATAATATTTTAATAATTATTGTTGTTATAGAGATGGGTAGTTCGCGAACGAGCTAGTTCAAAGGCACGAATCTTTGCTAAGGCTCGAATGAACTATATCATTAAAATTATCCTTAGCAGTTCCCAGTTCATCGCTCATTTATTATTATTACAACGCATATTTAAATGATGTTATAATAAATATATCGTATTATATTACTACATACGAAGAACTCTTTTGATTATGTCACCATATTATAGATTGAAAGCTACTGAAGTAGGTATGAAATAAAAAATAATAATCGATAAATTCCATAAGCAATATATTTAATTTACTCTTATATAAATATTGATTTTTTTGTAACTACAGAAAATACCAAATAAATAAAGGTAATACCATATAATAAATAATAGACATTCAAAAAATTTCGATCAGTCGATCTAATAATCTGAAGTGAACTAGGTGAACTGTGAACTAACTCAAAGATGCAGTTCAGTAAAATTAACTAGAACTAAAGACATGGATCTGTAAATTGAACTGAACTGCCAATCTCTAGTTACATACAATATAATAACTCTTTTTCCGTGTATTATTTATGCTTTGTTGTTAGTTTTTTTTTGTAATAATTCATTCCTTTTTATACATTTGATATTAAAATAAGTTTGAATTAAACAAAATTTATTTGTTTAATGCCAGTATTATAACCAATATGCTTTAAAAACAAGCAATTTTAAGACACATTTGGGGCTACAGTTACACTATTTGATTGAGTTCTAGAAAAATGCAATAGAAATGTAATAAGTCCTTATTATGCTTTGATTGTAATGTAAATTACTTAGAAAAACTAGCATGATTTGAACAAACTATAACACTTGGGGTCTAAGTTATTTAGTTTGAGACTTACATACAAATGGAAACCGGAATTTTAAAAAAGTTTGCCTTGGCGTATTTCCAAAATAGTTCAACTTTGCTTATGTATTCATACCTTGATTTCCTTCTTGATGCAGTACATTACATTAATTGTTTAAAAAAAAGCAAATTAAAATAGAAAAAACTAGATATATGAGATTTACCTACAAGATTTTCTTTTAAATTTATCTGTAATGTGCTGTATTGAGAAGAAAATAAAAGTGTTAAGAAAAAGCAGTGTTAAATTATTTTGGAAATGCCTCACTGTATATTGTTTGGAATTAAATTAAAAAGAAAAGCTATTAAAATGGAAAAGCAATCTTAATATAGAGTGGTTGATTAATCAAGCTAACGTATAGGTTATTTAGCCATGCATTGAAATCATCGACTACGGAATACAACCCCTGTATTGTATAATATAGGACGATGTTTTTGAATGCAACAGGTGCTTTGACTTCCGCTTTCATTTATTTCATAATATATACACATACGTATATGGGTGGTTATTACAGTGGACTAGCTAAATTTATCGCACTGTTTTTTTTTTGCTAGAATATTATTAACTAACCTTTAGCATGGAGCATCTTTAGGTGGTCCACTGTCATCTGCAAAATCTCAGCTTTCTCCAACTTCGCCGATCCTTGCTTTTCAAAGGCACTAGGGACTAGACGTTTTAATTCTGATAAGGATGTATTAATCCTATCCCTTCTTTTCTTTTCAATGACACCTCTCCGCTTCTTCCTCGACAGCATTTGACAGCTGTCGGCATCCCCCGGTGATGTGCATCTAAGGATGGTGATATGGTAAGATATATTCACATAGGACGAAGATGGTACCGAGAGAAAAAATGATTGTCATGTCTGAAGTTGCAGTAAATGAATAAGAAAAAGACAAACAAATATATATATATATATATAACAGGTAAGAGAATGGAAGACAATGTTGCTGCAAACTTGAGACATGACAATCATTTTTGCTCTCTCCGTATTACTTACTGTTCTTTGGAAGATCCTTCGGAGAAGACATCGTCACAATCGTCGCTCTCGGACAGCGGTCGTTTGAGTGGACGCGAAGTAAGTGGTGCCCACGTGTTCGGTGTATTCCCCGAATATCCCCAATGTAGCGGCGGCGTGTTTTGCGATAAAGAGTGGTCCATTATTATCCTAACTTCGTTCAAGATTTACTATACGGGGTATAAGGCCACAACACTGAATCGGAAGCAAGCGCGTGTCTTGCGTTTTGCGACGTCTGCTCGTACGCGTGCAATACCGACGACCGAATGTGTTCTACCCTGTTGATTTGGCGGCCGTCTCGGCGACGTTCTGGCACGTTTTTTCACCCCACTACCGCCGTCGTCATCCCCACCCGCCGTATAATACACGCGACCGACCTACCCCCGGCCTAGCGTACCCCCAATACTAGGAAAACATGTATGAGATATACGTGTGTATGCTACTAACCAAATTTTCCCACACAACTTACAATAATCGAATTGAATCGGCGTGTAATCACGGGGACAATGCACTTTAGATGATTTGTCGGTCTATACAGAATCGCCCACCCCCTATTAACATTATAACACCCAATTCGGCTATTGTTTTATGGATATTACTACGAAATGCAAAACTTAAATTTAAATTTTCCAGATCTCCGCAATGAAAAAACAAAAAAAAAATATAGACTGTTTTGTGTGCGGAATTACCCCATCTATAGCCTGGGGAAAGTTTACTTAAGTATCAAGTGAGCACTGGTATATTGAGGGTTGTTTAGGGGCCGTGTTTGTCGGTCTTGCGTGGGAAAGAAGAAGCGCACTTTGTCACACTGACGCCACGTGTCTGGGAAAAGAATAGAAATTAAGCACTTTCTATACAGGATGATTCAGAAGTTAATTGGAACTTTTTTAAATTCATTTTACTTTTAATAGACGCATTGAAACATATATCTATGGATAATACATACATACAGGGTGACGCATTAGTGTGGCAAAGCTCGATATATCCGTAGCAAAGTGACATCTTTTTCAAAATTGTCAAAACTGAATACCGAGCGAGTCAAAACTCAAATACATTCTTTTTATAAGAGATTCTTTGAAAATATTTTAATATAACGATTTAATCGTGGAAAAATGATAGTAAGACAGTGATAATAACAATAGCGTGCTTTATTGTCATCAAAAATTACAAAATTTTATGGATAAAGCTAAGTAAAAATTACAATTAAAAATAGGTAAACAAACAAACAAGTAATACATAAACACACTGTTCGGATTACTCCTCCCGCACAAGTATTAATTAATTCGGGGCGACACGTGTTTCGTCCCGAATTAATTAAT
>JARFOC010000198.1:1865765-1881463 GCA_031763485.1 Osmoderma eremita | reverse complement strand
CATATTTTCACGTTTTAAATTTTTGTTCATTCGAAAATATAAATGAATAAACACTTTTTTTATAATCACATTAGTGTTCCTATTATTTTGCTCGCCACTGTACATACCTACGTAAATTTCAACACTTATCAAAAGTAGCAACCTGTATACACCCAACCTTTTAAAAAGAAAATATAGGAATTATATATTTCACAAGCTCCCCGTCAATTTTAAATTGAAACCTAACATAGGTGAAAACTCCAGGTCTTCCCTTTTGTATACACATTGTGGGACGACGAAAACATGCCATTTCATTGTTTTCCTAGATCGTTGTTTACACAAACAACAGCTACTGCTGTATTAAGGGGAATTGTCTAAATTATATTAAAGTCAATATAAATACATCTATAGCCCTAAATTAAGGAGTAATATGCATACACATTTATCGAATGTGTATACGGCATAGCCATTACAATAACAATAATTTAATTGCAGATTTACCATGGATTTTATCGAATGAGGAAAATACTTCACAGCATTTACTGCTACATACCGCCGTTTCATTTTTCCAAACTTTAAAATATCCATGTCAAACACAGGGGATATATCTATTAAAATGGATCTGTGTCACTTAAAAATACTTTTGTGTTAATTAGCATTAGGAAAGAATGGAATACAATAAGGAAAAGTATGTGCTGTAGTAATAGTTGGAAATAAAACAAAGATAAGGCAGAAAATATTTTTTTTATTTTTAGTTATTACAAAATGAATGCCACAGGCATCAGGAAGAAATATAAATAAATCGATTATTGCGTCACCAACAAAAACATAACTAAACTTTCGGGACAATTTATTTCAGAGAAAGGTGGGCGCCTGAATTTTGTACCCATCTTAATATTGCCAAGTAATAATAGAAAAAATGTAATGGAAAATGTAAAAAAATGATAGTGTAAGAGATACAAATCACATTTATCTAGTTTATTATCGTTACCTACTATACGTAGGTACTATGTTGTCAAGAATAAATAATTATAATAATAACATCCACTAAAAATGAAATGCAGAAATGCTACTTATACATTTAAACATTAATTATAATAAATGATGATGGGAAATTTATACTTGTCACTAACAATTTCTTTATTTTATAAATAATATCACACATTAATGTAGAATCAGTTCAATAATCAATTGTACGGTGTATGCAAAATACTAAAAAATATATCATTGCATATATATATTGGTTGCGTTTTCTTTTTAGTTTTTTACAGTTTCGTAAATTAGAGGAAACAAAAAACATTGCACTATTCAGATTTATCGTACTTATTAAAAAAAAAATTATGTTTACTTTCGTTTTGGACTTATTGGAATTATTCCTTTCTTTAACGATTGAGCATTATTTCTCTATGGATATACATAGATACATATAACCGTTAATATAATCACTGCTCCCTCAACAGAAATAAAATTAGGCAATATTTCATACTACGCTACTCATATACAACAAAAAAATCACGAATATTTACAGTGTCATAAATTTAGCTGCTGAGGGAAGCTAATTTATTTAGCTTTTAAGTACTAAAAATCGTATACCTTTCTTTTTAATATTTGCCCGATTTTGTCAACAGAAATTTTCGCATTTAATGACGACTTTGAGCTAATCCTTTTAGATATACATCCTAAAAAATTCTAGGTATTCATACAAATTTTCTTATCGGATCTTCGTCAAATCCGTCACTGCATAAAAAATTTCGTATGGAAGTATCCACCTTCCTAGGTCAGGAGTGGAATACAAATAAAAGGACTACCAGGAAAATCGGTCTCCGTAATTAAAACTCATTTATTCAGTAAGCTCAATATTTGGTTGTTTCCTTTACAACTTCATCAGCAGCCCGGATCAGATTAATATGTAATCTTGTAAACAGCACGTGTTAAAATCAGAATTTTATAGGATATAATCTTAATGAGTTTTTTTTTTAATTACGCAGACCGATTTCCATAATAGTCCTTTTATTAGTCTTCAATCCTATACATATATCTATTATACATAAAAAAACTAAAACGATTTCACCTTAGAACCTAACAAACTTAAAAAGTAAATAAATGTCTTCCTTGAGGGAGATACAATTGGATTGCAAAATTACTGAGCGAATTATTCGTTGATATATGTATTTATTACATATCCCGTATCGCACTAGCACGATACAATTATTAATTAATCACAGATATGAAACAACAGAGCGATCTGCATCTTTTCACTAACTATAAATACACTAAAAAAATTTCATTTATACAGTCCCAGTTTTACCTTAAGCGTATATAAAGTTATATAATAACGATTATTAGATTCTGTGTAAGCGTATAATACTAGAAATAACAGGGGTGGCACAGGTCACATATATACACACAAACATACATCTTATTTTGTTTAGGTAACACATAATAGCATACATTTGTTTTGTTTTACGAATTTCTTTCATTCTACGTTCGCATTTACGCTAGTAGAATATTATTGTTTGTTGCAGTAGGTTTACTTTTGTGTCTGTCAATCTTACCCCCAAATGAAAATAAAAAAATCAAAATCAGTATAGGCTCGGATTTGCATACATACTTTTCAAAATGAAAATTATAAAGTGCCCTTCCAATCACACAAAACTCGCACTGTCGAATTAAAAAGGAACATCGAATGTTGTTTGTTTTTTGGTTGTTATAAAAAAAACCAATCGAATTAGTAAATAAATTAAATTAAAATATAACGGTTTAGTTTTCTTGGGAACATAGACGCAAAATCGGACTGGTATCTTCGTCAGATTCGTAAAAATAACGTTGTTTCGGAGTTAAACCGAGCTGTACGCGTCTAACGGCCTCATTTACTAAACTACCGTCCCGTAATAACCTCTGCAGCAATTCGTATGGATCCTCTTGTGTCATATCTTGTATGGGTTTGCGTCTATTTTTTTTAGCGCAAGTGGACTGGTCGCACATGTTATCACAGGTGCAGAATTTGCCAGGTATACGGTAGGGCGATGCACGTGACGATTTCCTCGATAAATGACTGCAGGGAATGGCTTTCATTGTTGTCGATACCCGCAGATTCTCCTTTATTTCGAGCACTAGACCCTCGACATCTTTGGCACTGATATTAAACTCGGGTCCCTTTATGGGAACGTTCGATCCGGAATTCGTCGTTCTCATGTTGGCTGAGGGCATAGTTATCATTTAACCGTTATAAATGATGCGACTCCGTAGCACACGACGATCACTTTTCTATTAGTAAACAAATGAAAAGTAAACAATAACACCCAATAACCGCAGCGCTGCGACTATGACTGATTCGCTCTCGTCTCGCCTCACTCCGTAACTAGTAACAGTGACGCAGTAACCACTACTAAAGCTACTATTGGCTACTATACACAGCACGGTTCCCAGCTCTTCTAACCACTGTTTGGGTGTTATGCGTCCAAAACATGCGCTGACGATAAGTAGTACCATGTAAACATTACCAGAATTTATTGTTATTTTCGTGCGGAATTGGTCGACGTCAAACATCACCCACCCAAAAAACGGGAATCTTGCAACAACTGAACGTTTACCTCTCATATTCGTGTAAAAATGCCGATTTGTTTATGTAAACATTCATTTTATCCGAGCGTAGGAATATATGAATCAAGGTTACGTTAGATCTACAATCAACGAATAACACAGAATGGTAGACAGACAGTGACGTGGTGAAATGATCGGGAGGGGGAAGGCAGTGTGTATTTATTTACATTTATGTACATTGTGCGATATTGTGGAGACGAAAGGGGACTGGCCGTGATTTCTATCATTTCTATGTCACAGGAATCCAACCGATATTATACTACAATAATAACAATGATTATGTATGTATTTCGTCATAATCGCAAATAAACAGTACTCTTGGAAAATTTTAGATGAAATAACAATAAATAAAAAAAGGTTGTACGTAATTACATCGTTTGTCACAAAAATTATTATCAAACTAGCACGTCCTCATCTATATTTTATCATTGACACAAATATTGTATCAGATATTTGTTAACAGAGCATATGAACAGTTGAATTTCAAAAATTCACCAAACAGTATTTTGTTTTCTAAACGAGTGTAACCTGTACGTATATAAACAATATCATAACATCTCCCCTAGTCGTTCGTAAATGTAATAAGTGCCACTTCCAATTCGTTCTTTCCTCTGTTGATTGAGGGCGAAGCGAAATATGTACATAAGTAAAACGAACTAACGGCGGTTAAATAAGACTGCATTACATTAATGTGATTAACGAGAAAAAAAAGTGTGACCCAGTTACTGATACAAAAACAAATTTTTATCGCCAATTAAAGTAAATAAACGGACTAGATGCTTCGTTGAATTACACTGGATCCTTATGTGTTGTACATAACATACATAATATCACATTTGAAACAATATCATATGCGTTAACATTATGGATTATTAATGAAATTGAAATTTCCCAATATATGTAGATAGATGACAATCAGTACTATAGATACACTCAACCAATCGATACAATACTACAATTAAGCGTATTTTTACCAACAATATGAATTATTTATTGTTCCTACTAAACGATAGCTGTATTCTTCCCTATCTTAAAAATGTGCGAACAATAGATGTACGTATCTATATGAATAATCCATATAATTTGTACTCAACAATACAATATATGAATAATAATTCAATGGACTTATATGTAGAAAATGCTATCAAAAATATGTAGGTAGATAATATTGTAGTGTGAAAAAGGAACACGTTTTATTACATAGTTCAGTTGTTCCTGAACTTTGTCAGAATCTAATGCAATAGTCAAGAAAATGCATAGGTATTACAAAACATTATTAGTATAGGAACATTAATATAGAGGGTTGTTAAGAAACTAACTAGCGTAAATAAGGAAAATTACAACAAATTTATGGCAATTCCATGAGAATTAATTCGGGAAAGTTGATATGAACATATTTTAATTACTAGATTTAAAATATCCAAGAATATATATTAAAACTATAGACCGCCCTCTATAAGGCAAGGCCTACACTAACAATATTAAACGCCTGCCTACCGCTAATAGGTTCTTATGTCAGCTAACTGTCAAAACAACCTAACCTAATGTTCTCTTTAAGCAATCATTACCTGATAAATACGAAAATAAGAAACTTGTACCCTAAAAATGACGCTAAAAGTAACTAAAGAAACTAGTCGAAATATATTATCATTATTACGGAAAAAAATTATAAAATACGTAAGTGCATTAAAGTCAAAAACACTGCATTATAACAATTAAACAACTTTCAATATTTAATTTTTGTAGAGCTTTCCTATATTGAGAACCTGTAGTACGACAGCTGGCGAAAGAGGCATAAAGGAAATATTACAAAATCACTTTCCAAATGCAAAAAGGATTGCAGTGGAAGATATATCCGGAGGTTGTGGAGCCATGTACAATGTTCATGTTGAATCGATAGAATTAAAAGGATTATCTATGATTAAGCAACATCAGGCCGTTACTAATGCATTAAAAGAACAAATTAAGACCTTTCACGGGATAAGAATACAAACAAAAGTCCCAAAAGATTAATAAATATATATTGTAGTTCTACTTATTTATTTAAATATTGGTAATATATATACATATATATATAATGTGTTTGTTTTCTATATAGGTATATGTAGTGATAATCCGCTTTTTTATGTATGGTTATCTATTAGATTAGATAGCGACATAACCTATAAATGTCAAAGTCACGAATTAAGAAAAAAGCGCTTAATATTATATATTATAGTAGAAAAATTAAGAAATTTTTGCAAGAGATTTAAAACAAAATCACTTACTTGTAAGCGTTGGTAGCCATTTTAGCGCACTGATCCGTTCAGAACAAATTACAATTGTGATGATCGAATTTTGAGATGTGCTATTTACAGTTGGTTAGATTGGTTATCTGCACTCAACAACACAATAGATAATATATGTCAACTTCATGGTAATTGTTATTATATATGTGGAAAATAGAATGATGGATCTATCCATAAACTAAAATAAGTATAATTACATATTTAAGCAGGTATTCCTGTAATTTATACAGAAAACAGTTTTTGTATTGTTACAGGTATTTGTAAAGCGTGTAGTAATAGAAAATTATTAGGTACTGTATTAGAGAATTATTCAAATCGAGCAACGATAAATGTGTTGGTCGTTCGTTGAGTTGCAGAAATTAAAAATGTTCCAACTAGTTAATTAAATTCGATTGTCTCTAAATTCCGGAATTACCGGAATGATGATATTAATAACTCATTTCAGGGTTGTGCCTGGATTAAACATTTCACAACAATAATACATATAAGAAGTAAATAAAATTCATTATAGAGCATTTTTTGATGAAACAAAAATAAATCTAGAATCTTCTAGAGATCGCCAAACGAAAAGGATTTGGCTGTTGATCAACTTTGATCAAAGTCGATTAGTTATAATAATTAGAGTTGTTCAATTTGCGCCAACAGCCAGTGGCGGGCACATAAAAGTTTACAGATAAAATAAATGGTCAAAAACAAATTATAATATGTACTCAAACACTAACCATATCAAGAGTCTTCCGTGAAATCGCAAAGTGAATAACATCTGCTAAATACCTGCGACATTAAATATGTTGCCATAAATTGTGTAACTTGTTCGTGGCGACGTAGGCAACATTTTTAAAACAAACGTAGAATTACGAAATAGTATATGCACACACAACAGATATCCTTGAGACACGCAGTTATACTGAAGGTTGTGTCGAATCTCCGCCACTGCCCGTTGGCGCTAGTGAGTAACTCTAATACCGTATTTATTCTAATAAACGTCCCAGCGGTTAATCATTTAGGGCATCTATCTTTGCGGCGTTTAAATGCGGTGCGGCGTTTATTTCGTATTTCCATTATTTTGCTATTCATTTCAAAACAATTGCATTACAACTTGGTTTTGATGCAAAACGACTTCGTTTTAAATTTATAAAATTTGTAGAATTTTAGGTGAAAATTCTGTGGACATTCTGTTAAAAAAAGTTCGTGGAATTTATTTGCGTAAAATAGCATTTGACACATCCCACAAATGCGTTTAATATGGCTAACTATACCTACCAAATTTGACGAAATTCGGATGTCTAGAAGTGCCCGAAAATTTTAAAGATAAGCGACGATCGAGGAAACTTGAAGGAACATGTATTAAGCGGCAATCGAGGAATTTTGGAGGAGCGTAGAGACCGAACTAGAGGGTATAGGGAGCTGAAATTTTCAGGGTGCACTGGGGATATATGGCTAATTATACCTACCAACACGTATTAAGCGGCAATAGGCATTATAATATTTATAGGAGAAAAGAACAAAAAAAGTAAATATAATATTTAGACACACAATATTTAATTTGTAAGTGTTCAAATGTATGATTAGTTACCTAAATAAATTTCATTTAAGAAGAATTATATCAATTTTCCCCGGAAGTAAATCTTCCCAGAATTCTCTCCACTGTATTTTATTGCATTATTTCCAGGAAATATTATACTCCAGATTAATTCCTAGAACTTTTCAATTACAAGAATTACCCCTATTTTTAGGCGAAATAAAAACATTCTTAGAATTCAAACAGCCTTGTTTATTCGCGCTTGATTCCTGGAAAATTGGTACTCTAGTTTTAATTCAGATGTCCTATTGCCACTTATTCATGTATAATGTTAATTTGTAAGATCATTTTTAAGGTTTGTAATATAATATTTGGATAGGTACATATCTATAACCATAAAAAAAAATAATATTTATTCAGGACCATAATTGCAAAAGCATGGAACAAGTCAAAAAAATGTATATAAAAGGAAGGACATAAAAGATGTAATACAAACTTATATAAAGTAACAAATTCGTCAACAAATAAGAAATAATGAACTAACTAAAATTTAGTCTTCGTCATATAATAATAATCTTCCGCAGAAGGAAATCGTCCGTTGAATATGCAGCTTGAGCAAGGTGCTGTTTTAAGTGTTTCTTAAATTGAAGAACAGCTAGGTTTTTTTACTGTGCTCGGCAAGTGGGTATAAATTTTCATGCGTAACACTTTTTTGTATTTTAACTAATCCGGTGTTTTGGTGGAAGAAGATACGAATTTTTTTATAAATAACGCACATCCAGGAATATATATAGAGGGAAAGGTGTGAATTCTGTTTTGCTCAAATATTGCACTGCATGAATCCCTGACTCCAAGTTGAAAGATGGCCCTATACAAGCCTTTTGCACAAGAAAGACACGTCGCCAGTCCACCGAATTGCCGCAAAAAATTACACCGTATTGGAGCCGTGAATGTACATACGCATAATATGCACTCAAGGAAGCATCAACACTATCAGTACGCGATACTATTCTTAATGCGTAACAAAAACGAGATAACCTTGATACCAGATGATCAATATGAGCTTTCCGTGTTAATGAAGAATCAATCCATAACCCTAAGAAAGTTGTTTCTTGCACACACGCAACAGCGATAACTTCAAAAGACAACACCATGTTTGGAGTATCCCCACCAAATGTCATTAATTTTGTCTTTTCCATGTTAAGGTATAAGTTGTGGTGTATAAACCATCATTAAGTGATTTCAGATTTAAATTCAACTCATTAATAAGTTCATATTTTTTGCATTCTTAACACTGTAGAAGTGTCATTAGCAAACAAAACCACCAAATCTTCCACGGCATTTGGGAGATCATTAATATAGAGTAGAAATAACAATGGTCCTAAGATAGGGTTCTGAGGCACACCACACATAATCTCGGACCACTCAGATCTTATCTGCTTTCCATCTTACATACAACCGACTGTTTTTTACCATCCAAGTAAGAAGACATCCAATCAAGAGACACATCACGAAGTCCAAGTTTTTCCATTCTTCCAAGCAAAATCCCATGAGAAACACTGTCAAAGGCCTTGCTTAGATCCATGAAAACACGCTACGAGTACTTTGTTGTTAATGCCATTAATAATTTCATCCAATAATTGAAACGAAGCTCTTGTTGTCGATCTGCCTCTCAAATAACCATTTTGAAAGCTGTTTAAAATTTTTTCGTTTTGTAAATTTTTATTATTCTTCTGCATACAATTTTTCCAATTATTTTCGAAATGTTGGATGCGATGGCTATAGGTCGATAGTTAATAGAATGTGACCTATCTCCCTTTTTATATAATGGTTCAACCACAGTTCTTTTCAATTTATCGGGAAATTTTCCCGTTGAAAATGACAAATTAATTGTTTATGTAAGAGGTGCAGCTAATGATTCAATGCAGCATTTCATAAAGACACTGGATTTTCATCTTCACCTTCTAGAATTACGCATATCTCTAACTGTGTTCACAACTTCGGGTGCGTTAGCTAAATATAGCGAGAACGTGCATGATGCAGGTACTTCATTTCGCGTCACGAGTGATACTCTATTGGTTTGATATTGGCAAACATTTATAAAATAATCATTCATAGCTGTCAATACTTCTCGTTGGCTATTATAGTATTTACTAAAATCGTGTATATTGAATGTAGTTTTTCCTTTGCGTCCTTGCAACTTGTTTATTTTAATCTCTCAAGTCGCGTTTGTCTTGTTATCAGAGTTTCTTTTTTTATAATCCGAGTGGACTTTCTTTTTTGTCTGTATAATTCGATGCTTTAGGCTCTCATTAAATGCTATGTATGTGTCTTTATTAATCCTACCACTTATAACACCCTCATATACCTAGTTGTCCCTTAATAGCGGACTGCACTTTTAACTCAGGTGTGAGCCAGCTTATTATATAATCTTTAATCATAGTTACCCTTTTCTTAAGAATGCTTATCCATTATGGAAGAAACTATTTCATAAAATTTATTATAAGAAGCTTTTACCTCATTCAAATTAGTGACCTCATTCCAATGAACTGTTCTAAGATCAGATTGTATAAACTTTAATGTATTATGGTTAAATGCACTTGTTTGTATTCTTAATGGCTTTTCAATTGATGTTTCAATATTGATCCCAAAGGTCTATTTTTGTGTAAAATGATCAGAAAGTGCGGATACCACAACTTTACTATCATAAGAAGTCACATTAGTAAAAACGTTGTCAATAACGGAAGTCAATGTTAAAATCATCACTGATGAATAATGAAAACCGAATTTCAAGGGAAATTTCTTCCAATATTCTTTCAAATATTTCGAAAAAAACATTAATATCTCCAGTAGGCGGTCGATAAATATTTATTACAATAGTTTTTTTGTTTTACTTTTTATTTTAATAGCACCGCATTCCAAGTTTAATTCTTGACTTTTTGTTTTCAGAGAAGTCAGTTCTGAATATTTCATGCCTGCCCTCACTAGTATACAGGATCCTCCATGAATAGAAGATGTTCTCGAAGAACAAGAAGCCACCTCAGCCGCGGCCGAGTATAGTGGTAATAAAAACAAGGTAGTTACTAGTGATTAAAACAAATTCTTAGGATACTGAGCATCAATATCTTAGTAGTTCCAATAAGAGGTTACTACATAAACGAAAGAAAAAAAAGAAGGTTAAACGTTTAGGAAAAAAGAATCAGCAAGTACAACATCAACATTCTTATACATATGCGACAGCGCAGCCTTGCATAGGATATCGGTGCCAACCTTAGGTATTAGAAAAGTGGCGAATGATCTTGAACTTTGACGGGGTACATTAAAATCTTCTGTCCAAGCAAACTGCAGTAATCGTAGTATTGATTACTGCTTGGATAGGTTCCATCAATTTTAAAGAAAATATATTTTAAAAACCTTTTTCAGTAAAATTTTTGCGTGATCGTAGAATGCAACCTAATATTTTAGGAACGAAAGAGGATACATGACCGATGTGAGGAGAGAGAAAGTTAAATGGGCATCAAAAAGTACTCCAATGGCTTTCAGTTGTGTTACTCTGGGAATAAATGAGAGTGAAATGCAGCATAGTAGAACCTTTTTTAGTAAAATTTTTGCGTGATCGTAGAATGAAAACTAATATTTTAGAAACGGAAGAAGATACATGGACGACGTGAGGAGAGAGAAAGTTAAATGGGTATCAAAAAGTACTCCAATAGCTTTGAATTGTGTTACTCTGGGAATAGATGAGAGTGAAATGCAGCATATAGTAGAACCTTTTTTAGTAAAATTTTTGCGTGATCGTAGAATGAAAACTAATATTTTAGATGCATGGATGATCATCAAAAAGTACCGCAAAGGCTTTGAATTGTGTGAGAATATATGAGAGTGAAATGCAGCATAGTAGAATGGATAGATGATGGGTTAGAACTTTTGATGAAAGATATTTAATAACGTTAACGCCCCTCTGCAATGCCTGGCAATCAGCTATAGAAGTAATATATTTTTTTTTTGTTTTACGAAAAGTTTTTGTTATTCCAATACGATACGAAATGATTAATTTTCCCTTCTGCAGAAAATATATTATATAGAGTTGCAAAATTATCATTTTGTTGTATGTATACACGACACTATTCTATATATTTTAAAGCTGCAATGGGATGCTGTTGAGAGATTTTGATAAGATTTGATCAGCCATAGATGTGTAGATCTATAACGTAAAGGTAATTTTCATGGAAATAGCATCGGTTCGTTGGCAATTATTACATATATTACGATCAAATGAAATGCGTTTGCTTTCGAATTGCATAGTATTAAACATTAAACCAAGAAGACAAGTAATATATTGTAGGTACGCACAAATTCTTACAGTTACCACATCGACAACTTGTGTGGCACAATTACGAAAAGGAAAAGAGGATGAAAAAGATGCCACATAAGTCCTATCTTGAATTACAATTCCTTTAATTGAACCGTAATTCAAATGTTGCATTGTCTTTACGATTAAAAGCGATTCCGATTTGCCTCGTAACTTTTTGTTTTATTGCTCGAATGTCGCATATATTTGCGTCATTTTCATTGTTCGCCGCTACGATTTTCGGATGACTTTGTGATAAATTATGTAGGTATAGCTAACATGCGCGTTATCACGTCGAATTATTATAATTTTAATTGCCCGCGATGTAATGTATAAACAGGTATACAACAGTAGAGAATACTTTTACGCACATTTATATATAAAACGGATGCTTATATGGTGGTTCGTCGTTTGTTATAGTAATAAATAATGATAATGATAATAATATTAATGACGATCAAGTGGTTTATTATAGGGGATTGAGATGAAAAGTTGGTCCAAAAACTCTAATAATGGTGGTAGATGGATGTAGAATATGGTAATGGTGACGTAAAAAAAGAAAAAAAAAACCTAAGTAATGTAATTTGGAGAATTTACATTCTAAACATACACCGTGTGTGGTCTTTGATCGTTCGTATTTCGTGGCTCTTCGACGATAGTCGTATTTAGAGAGCAGACGGACCCTTTACAAACGAACATTAAACACACGACCACAACAGCCAGCAGCAACAGTGAAGTAGTGAGGCAAGCACAACAGTTGAACAGTATTACGACAGATGCGGTAGTGGTGGGTATGTTGGTGCGTCAGAACGTGTTTGTTGTCGTTTTTTTTTCATCCATTCATAAAATCGTAAACACCGTGCGAACATTGTTATTAATTAAATAAAGTGAGTCCGAACCCGTGCAAGAAGCGCCCGGACCGATGTCGACCGGAACGTGAACGTGTAAACGCGAAAATGTAATATTTAAAACTAACTACACTCGGCCCGATTTAGTTTAAATGACAATTTCTCCAATTTCGGGCGCCAGTATTTCGGATGCCGATCGTTGCTATTATGGGTGAGCGTGTGGTAGTGTTTGGGGTGATTCTTAATTTTAGCAAAGGGAGGTGCTAATGCACGTGCTCGGGGCACGTCTAGGATGGCAACAGCTGAAACACAAGGCGACCCAGAAAGACATTGTTCCGATCTTTACACACGAACTGGCTGGGTGAATGCGGCGATTGCCTTGGGACAATTGGAGCAGGTAATATTACACGTTTAATTTAATTTATTCCCTTTAATTTGCGCCAGCCCCTAATAAATAATAAAACGAAAAGTTTCGTTTCTTGATAGAAGCATCCGGACTTGCGTTCGATGGTTGCGAGCGATCGGTCGGTGCCATCGGCACGTTCCGCTACTTTAATCTTTAAAATCCTGCGGTATTTAACAATTATCGAGTTATGTACGTACGTTAGCTGACAAGACACCGACTACCGAGCACCGAGTTCCTCTCCGATCTCGATCTATGATGCTAGCCGTGTTTGCCCTGCTAGCCCGATATCTTTTCCTTCCTCCTAAGAGGCTGCCAAGAGGCGCAATTACAAAGTTCGCAATCGAATTAGGTGTGATAGATTGTTTAAGGCCAGGCCTGATTGCAGTCTGGTGGGCGATGTGCTGTGTTACGCTTACACTAGCCTTGGCGGGACCACCGGCTTTGCGACGTGTGTGGTCCCCTTGCGCTAGCTAAAGTTACCTGGTCTTCTCTATATTCCAAAGGCCCGAGAGCCGGCGGATTGTCGGACCGGCGGAGACCGCTGCCTATATGTATGTATAATACATAATATGTACACCCACTCGCCGCTATTCATTTCCGGAATAAACAACGTGCAAGCGTGCAAGCAACCCCGTCAAGAAGCGCATAAGGGCAATCCACAATTAATTCCGGATATTAATTTTGAGATAAAACCATGTTTAATTCATTTCCTAATACGGATCGATTTATAATTAGCGGAATATTAATCGTACAACCTTGGAATCGATTAAATTCAGCTTATTTAAATAATCTACAAGGCTAGGATACGTAGTCTACATATGTATGTATATAAATACAACGGTAATTTTGCAAAAAAAGACATATTTAAATACCCACCCAGCAAACAATAATAATAATATCCTACGGTGTGTGCATTCATCATCGATATATCGCGTAATACTACGATTTATACTTGTATACTACGATAATAACACACTTTACACGATACATATATATATATATACATGTATAACGCAAATACAGCAAAAGAGGCAGTGGGATAATAGAGTAAATAACTATAAGCAACTGGTCCAATGGTCGTATGGTCCTTCTAAGAAGGATAGGCGGGGAACTGTTGTTTGCTATGACTTGGGTGGCCTGTGTGACGTCATACAGCATCTTGGGTGGTCCTCAGACTTTACAACATGTTATATGTTCTGTTACAGGGCAAGGCAATTGGTGATCGAGGTATACTTTGGGTCAGAAGTAAGATACAACGGCAACTCCTTTACCTAGGTAACTTCCTCGACGCTCACGCCGGCAAGGTCCTCTTCGTCGGCCTGCTAGTTATAGCGACCTTCTGCGTCGGCCTCAAGAGTTCCATATTCCATTCGGATATCGAGCAACTGTGGGCCGAGCCCCAGCATCACCAGGAGGATATACCACCTTCGGAGATATTGTCCACGCATCAGATGGTCGTCCAAACCGCAATCGATCCCGATTCTAGTCTACTGCGTACTAATGCGTTACTCGAACATCTAGCCGTACTACAGCAGGCAACGCAAGTCACAATTACGATGTTCGATATCACCTGGCGATTAAAAGATATCTGCCAATCGGCTAGCGTTCCGAATTTCGATGTCCATTATATCGAACAAATCTTCGAAAATATTATGCCCTGCTCCATTGCAACGCCACTGGATTGTTTTTGGGAAGGTTCGAAGCTTTTGGGACCCGACTATGCCGTCCACATACCGTAAGTTGAAATATTTGTTGAATTTTAATTTTGAAACGCAGTGTATACCAGCGAAAACTATCGGAGAAAAATTACAATGAATAGTTTCGATAATATTTTAATTAATATCCATTATCTAATACAGAATATTAATATTATTTTATAGAAATAATTTATTACATAATTAAATAAATGATTCCGATTAATAGAAAATAAATTTAATTATTCAACTGAAGAAAACAACTAAGTATTTTAAATAGGAAACATAACATATTAACATTTTAGAAAAAAAGTCTCTCGCTTGGAACAAATTAAATATTTCTAATCCAAAATAGAATTTTGAAATTGGAATTTTCTTGCTTTATTTATTACCATATTTAAACAAGAGAATAACACCGACATTACCAGATCGTTATTTTCAATCCTTAACACGTGCTAAATGGTATACAGCTTGTTGGGGACCCCTATTGTGTGTACGCGGTAGCATAAAGGACGTAATATGTTATGCAGAATGTAATTTCACATTAAATTATTAAAATAAATACTCGCTCTTATTAGAAATAAAACTGATTAACTTGGACAAAATTTGAATTTATATGTGAAAAACTAACAGATTCTATTCTTACCATAATAATAAACATCCTGCATCGGATCACTCCTCACCCCACAATAGATTGATTCATTCGGGAATCCACGTATTCCCGAATTAATTCATCTATTGTGCGGTGAGAAGTGATTCGATACAGTGTGCTTATTATACCTCCCTACGGTCCTTACAATCTTTACTTACTATAATAAATAAATAAAACTAAATGTGAATCCTAAAAAGTAAACTATATAGATTTTCTTTAAAACATTAACTAAAGAAAAACAACTAAACTGCGATAAAGAAGTACATGAACTTAATAATAGCTTTGTTCGCAGTGCAAATCAGCACTTAATTTGGAACTATTCTGGATTTTTCAATGCGCATGATTTAAAATAGGA
>JARFOC010000198.1:1854817-1865178 GCA_031763485.1 Osmoderma eremita | reverse complement strand
TCTTTATTTCTAATTACTAGGGTATCTAAGAATGGAAGTTCATTATTATCCTCTTTTTCTAATGTAAATTTTATGGTTTAGAATTTTGAATTAAGGTCAGCTAAGAACTGATTCAAGTTATAAGCATTTGTGTCAAATATGGCGAATCATCTACATATCTGATCCAAACACCCGGGAAATATTTGGAAGTGAATTCAATTTCAAAATTACTCATAAAAATTGGCGATAAATGGCGATAAACTATTACCCATGGCCGTGCCATGTTGTTGTTCAGGAGTTCTTTACTCATCGAGGTGGTAAAGGTATTACCCTGCAGACACTCAATTCTATTAACAGATACATACAACTGAGTTCAAAGATAAAATCAATTTTTTGGCTACAACATCATTAAGTGGAACTAATGACGGAGTTATGTTAGTTGATTGGTTTATAAAACTCAGGTAGGACAATAAACACACTGTTCGGATTACTCCTTCCGCACAAAGTATTGATTAATTGGGGACGACACGTGTTTCGGGAATACGTGGATTCCCATTATCAAGTCGAATAGCCGACATATAGGACAGGTAGTTATTGCTCCCAACATAATTTCAAATAGCAACGCAATACCATTATAGAATTGAAAAACAGGTTAGGCGATCAAATTTTTCACAAACAAAATACAGTTACTTTTACTGAAATATTAAAAAGAAAATAATGGTTACCCGGAGATGTTGATTATAACAATCTTATACAACACCAAATACGTAGATAAAAGTACATCAGTAGATTTTAATAATTTTAAAATTCCTTATATTAAAGAATTTACAGGAAAATTAACAAGAATTAACAGGACGCATAAATGTGAATTAAATCAGTGAATCTTTTCATCAAACTTACGGATAAAATTCCAAAACAACAAAAATCCAATATTATCTATAGAATTGAATATAACGACTGCAAAGGCGTGTATGACAAACAAAATAAATCTCTCAGAGGATTGCAAAACCAAAAAAGTTTCAAAAACTAAAAAGAAACGCATTGGCGTCTCACCATTTCCAATTTAATCTTGGTTTTAATTTTGCCAATGTGAATATTGAGACGTGGGAAGCGATTTACCTAAAAGATTATTTTTAGAGAAAATTCATATTTGTAACGGCTCTAATACTATTAACACAAAAGATGACTTCTACAAATGAACATATATCGTATATTAATCTAATAAACTCCAGGAATAAACGTTCCCTGTAATCATATAAATGATTTTGTACATATTAAATAGTATCATTGTTTGGTTGTTCTCTATCAGCAAAACATTGTAAATTTTTCCTTTTCTTTTACTTGCTGGTCGCATGCACCTTGGATCATTTCGCAGCGACTTAAACTTGTTCCTCGCTTTATAGTGACATACATATAAATCTTATTAATAACTAAACATGATTAAATAATTAACTTTCTCTTCTACTAATGCAATGCATTTTTTTGGCTACTGTGTTAAGTTTGTTTTAACATTAACATATATTTATATATAATTGTTGCTGAGCTCGTTTTAATTATTTTTTATTTTTTACAGAAATAGAATAATGCGTTAGTTTCTCGTGTTAAAGTTAAATGAGCACCATTGCTACATTTGTTATTATTAGAGCTACAAAATCGGTTAAATGAACATAGTACTTGAATTCTTATGGCGATCGCAGTGTGTAAATGTAAACGTAAACAATTGAGGATCGCGTTTTGGAGATATTTACTAAAACAATCTTTTTTTTAATGGAACAGCCTGTATATTTTATAGCAGTTTCAGTGAGAATTCGATTTAAAAAAAATAAGTTGTAATACATCGTTATGAAAAAATATTTTGCTACATGTAATATAATATAATATTAATTTCAATTACAGCGGTGCTGGTTCCAATCACGTGAAATGGACGAACCTCAATCCGAATCAACTTGTAAATAAAATGAAGGAAAATCAGGCGAATTTCGATTATTATTCTCTAGAAGATTATTTCCACCGAGCCGGTATCACTTCCGGTTATCAAGAGAAGCCCTGCTTAAACCCGAAAGACCCGGAATGTCCGGAATCCGCTCCGAACTACAATTCCTCCCAGCCCCTGGATGTCGGTGCGCACTTGACGAACGGCTGCTACGGATTTGCGGCCAAATACATGCATTGGCCAGAGGAATTGATTGTTGGCGGTGTCGCGAAAAACAAATTGGGCCACACCAAGCACGCTAAGGCGTTGCAAAGCGTGGTGCAGCTAATGGATAAGCATGAATTGCACGAGTTTTGGGCAGATTCTTACAAGATTCACCATATAGGTTGGACGCAGGAGAAAGCGTCGCTAGTACTTCACTCGTGGCAAAAAAAGTTCGCTCAGGTTAGATTTTTAAAAGTAAATAAATTAGATTATTTATATTAAATGATAATAATTTTGCAGGAAATTGAACATTTAGTCAAGAGCAATACATCGTCGTCTTATTCGTTTAACACTTTTTCGACCGCTACTTTGAATAAAGGATTGATGGAGCAATCCAAGATCGACTACTTAAAACTTGAGGTAGTCCTAGTGGCCGCTGGGGCTTATGGATGGATCGTTCAGTCTGGTTTGGCAACATTGGGCGTTCTACTATTGGCCAGTTCGACCGCAGCTGGCTTAGGTGTATGCAGCTTATTGGGGCTCCCGATGAATTTGATGAGCACCCATGTTTTACCATTTTTGAGCGTGGGATTGGCTATGAGGGAGATGTTTATAATTTTATCGATGCAAAATCGTAATTTGACGCCCTCGGAAATTCTCCAAAGATCCGGACCAACGATTTTGACAGCTGCCTTGATGCAATCCGCCACCTTTTTAGTAGCCGCTATCGTTCCGATACCAGCTTTGAGGGTATTTTCGTTACAATGCTCGATACTGTCTATATTCCACGCTGCTGCGTTGCTTTTAATATTTCCTACGTTAATTGCATTGCAAATAAGATGCAGGAAGGCGGCCGTTCCATGTTTTCGCAACGAGAGTAAACCAACTCAGCAGCAGAATGGCAACAACAACAACAATAATAATAATACTAATAATAACGACGATCCTGTAAGTTTATTTAATTTAATGATTTGTAAAAAAAATTATAACAAAGAAAAGAAAAACGTTGACATTTATTTGTTTATTTTCAGGAGCTTGGGGCCAATCTACTTACTGCGGAAATCATTTGCCAACAGAAGAAGAGTATTTTATCGATCATGGTCAACCACTACTTAGTCAAAATGATCCTCCACCCCGTAATTAAGGTCCTGCTATGTGTCGTCTACATCATTTCGATAGTATTCTACATCTATAACGGTCTAAAAGTCCAATACAACTTCAAACTATCTTCCTTTCTACCGAAAAGTACACAGGAACATCGTTACCTCGAGGCCCAAAACGAGTACTTTGGATTTTATAATTTTTTCTTGGTTACCAAAGAATTGGAGTACCCTCTAAACCAGCCATTACTTTACGAATACCACAGATCCTTGAGTAGCGTACCCCACGTCCTCAAAGACTCGAACGGCGGCTTAAACATGAACGACTTCTGGTTGGCCAATTTCCGCGACTTCCTTGTCGACCTACAAGAGGAATTCGATCTGAATAAAAGCAATAATTGCGTGAGCAGGGACGGAAAGTGGTATTCGAACGCCACGGAGAAAGCCGTATTGGCAATAAAACTATTGGCCCAGACGGGTGTCGTAGAATTCCCGGTTGATAAAAGTCAAATCTTCAGCAAGAAGTTAGTTGCTAAAGATGTAATCGATCGCAAAGCCTTCTATAATTACCTCTCGGTTTGGAGTTGCAACGACCAGATGTCTTATTCGAGTTCGCATGCGAATCTATGGCCAAAACCGTTTCAGTATTACAGTTCCAAGTCTGAGAATGATCTAAAGATACCAAAGTCACAACCGCTCGTATATACGCAGATGCCGTTCTATTTGAAGAATTTAAAAACGACGAGTAAGATCGTAGAGACTTTGAAGCAGATCAAAGAAATTTCGGATGCCTACAACAATAGGGGATTAAAAAATTATCCGGTGGGATTGATTTTTGCTTATTTCAACCAGTTCTTAGTGTTGGATCGGTTGCTATTGGCACAATTAGCCATCACATTCATCGTGGCAAGTTTAATAGCATCAATATTGATTAAATGGACAAAATTGTGGTGTTCTATCTTTAGTACCCTAGTAGGAGGATTGCTACTGATGGCATTCCTGGATATTAACGCTATGACGGCGACCATGGGCGCGTTCCATTTCATCATGATCAACAGAAGCATAACGTTGGTCCTCACGGGATTCCTAAGTGCTCTGGGAAATAAGGAAAAACGCGTGAAAATGTCGTTGGAAGTCAATGCCGATCCGATATTAAAAGGTGATATAGGCTTACTGATATGCGCCTCCGTTTTAGCTACGTCCCAGTTCGAATTTATCCAGTACGATATATTTACTATGGTTTTAATTTCGGTATGCGGATCGATCGTGAATTCGTTGATATTCTTTCCGGTGTTGTTGTCATTGTTCGGCCCAAACGGGGAGTTGCAATCATTAGAACATAACGATAGGATATCCACGCCTCCTCCGCCACCGATTCCACCACCTCCGGCGAAGACCCAGACGTACCCGAGGACGCAGAGGAAAAATATCACGTCGAAGACGACCCGCGAACCGAGTCTGACGACTATAACTGAAGAGAGTTGCAACCAAAGTATAGTTGTGGAACCTCAAGTAACTGTGGAATACACTAGTCCCGAATCCAGTTCCAGCGGACCTTGCGGAGCTTACACGACGAAAGTTACGGCAACCGCCAACATCAAGGTTGAATTAGTGACTCCAGTATATAGATCGAGTAAGTGCAGTAGTACCAAGTGTCACAGAACTAAGTGTAGTAGATGCCAGCAACAGTGTCGGTGTTGTAAACAACAAGACTCCGAGAGCAGTAGTGCGGATACTGACAGTAGTGCGGATACTGAAACTGCCAACAGCTAGCATACATACATAGGTACATAGTATTGTTACCAGAAACGTAATAAACCTACGTATAGTTGGAAGTACCTTTTTTATACTTGTAAAATAATGTTTATATTGTACACCATTTCTTTATTTATTATCGCAAAAGAAACAACGACAAATACTTGTAAAATAACTCTGTCCTTTTTTTATCTTAAGGTATATTTAGGCTTTATTTATAAAAGAAAAGAAACAAAACTATATACACACATACATATTTTTAAGTAAACGCTATTCCAGAAGATCTTTTAATTTATTTCTCTTTTACATTATCCTACAAAAAGAAAAACAAATGGTTACGAACGACACTAAACTGACTAATAAAGGCTGTCGATCAACTCGGCATATTTCGTTGTGATAACACTCCTCTTCAATTTCAAAGTTGGACCTAGAATATATTCACCAGTGATAAACGATTAACTTGACTTGATGTACTTACCCAACTCTCCAGTTGGTATTGAAAAATCACAGGGCAACAAAGTAAATTTCTGTATTTTTTGAGCGTTCGATGAAGCTTTCTTGTTCACGCGATCTATACCTTCCTGTATGGCTTTTAACAATTTCGGATCTGGACCGGCTTTTAGTACATCCGTAACGGTGTCCGCTGGATGCGCTCCCAACTGTTTCAGCCACGCTTTAACTTCGGGAGTTAAGGTGTCATGAGGTTCGCCAGTGTTAATGTCCACTTCAGTTTTTAGCGTGACCAGAAGCGATAGGAACTTCTTCTTATCCCCAATCAAAACGCAATTGCTGATGTGCATCAATTCGGTTTTGATGAGTTGCTCTATGGGTACGGGCGCCACGTTTTCTCCACCCGCCGTTATTAATAATTCTTTCAGTCTTCCGGTTATGTAGACCAAGCCCTTGCTATCGATTCGTCCTATGTCGCCGGAATGTAACCAACCCTCTTCGTCTAAGGATTCTATCGTCTTTTCTTTTTCACCTAGGTAACCCATGAAAACGTGCCGGCCGTACATACAAATTTCGCCGTTTCCCTCGCGGTCCGGTTCGTGTATTTTGGTTTGCATCCCAGGTATTGTAGGACCGATCGTATCGAAACTGAAAGCGTCTAAAATTCCCAACGTGTGTGCACCGGCAGCTTCGGACATGCCGAACGCTTCCATGATAGGTAGGTCGATGCTGAAGAAGTATTTTTTGATATCGGCCGAGAGTGGCGCGGCGGACGATACGAATGTTTCACACCTATTCAATCCGATAGCGTCTTTTACCTTCTTGAAGATAACCGAACTTGCCACCGAGTAACCCCAACTGCGCGAATCTACCCTAAAATTTACGTATGCGCATTTAATAATAAGAAAAGCATAGTCAAGTTATAGCGTAGAAGTATGTAAGGAATCTACGAACCCGTTCATTTTATCCATGTAATGTTGCAAGCTGTTGTTTTTGGCCCAAGTAGCTATGGCCTTGCGTAGCGAGCCCCCGCTGGCGGCCACTTGCATCATTTTCTCGTGCATCTTCTCCCATACCCTGGGTACCCCTAAGAATCTGGTCGGCTGTACTTCCTTCAACGTGTCAATTAGACTGCCTTTTAATGCGTTGGCGTCCGCAAAGTATACACTGCACGCGACCAGCATGGTGATGTAAATATCCACGACTTGGGCGGCGACATGGCTCAATGGTAAATAACTAACTAAAATCTCGGACTGGTCTTTTAAATCCAGCCTTTCGCTAATTGCTATGGCGTCGAACGTTAAATTATCATGGCTTAACATCACAGCCTTTGGATTACCGACGGTACCGGACTGAAATATGATGATGAAATATATTTAAAATGCGATGCGATACATAAATTAAAAATACTCACCGTATAGACTAGGGTGCAACATTCATTGACGCCAATACTCCGGAGTATTTCGTCCAATTTGGCATCGCTCTGTTCGCGTCCGATTTGCAATAATTTGTTCCACTAGAATATTTCATCATTCATTATTGCGAACGAATTCGAATTTCTACGGACAACTTACGCTGATTACGTTCTCGTGCTGTGGCGTCCCTTCGTATTGCACTATGGTTTTCAGGTGTGGTAAGTTGTGGCGGATTTCCAAGATTTTCTGCAACTGTTTGTCGTCTTGCACCACAATTATGTTGGCCCTACTGTTTGATGCGCAATGATAACAGGCCTCGGCCGAATTTGTCGTGTATATACCAGCCGCAAATCCCCTATAATCGCATTAATGTATGTAAGTATGTATGTATACATATCCCATAGCGTAAAGTGTGGGATGAAATTCATAAAATCCAAGACAAAAATGCTCGTTCGCGTTTTCACGTATAGTAATTTTATACTAGGGGCATATTTTAGTAGTAGATGCTACCACCCATGCTATTTTGTTCGACACTATTTATTGAATTTCTGGGGTCATCTATTTTTTTTTAATGGCAACCGATACTTTTTCTTTGATTTATTTTAATATTTCTTCGAGTGTTTTCGAAAACGTCTTCCTGCAAAATAAAATGGAGTTTATTCCTGTCAACATTTGGTACATTTCCACACCATGACCAACTATCAGTTGATTTTTTACGTTTTTCTCAAAACTTTGTATTTCAACATACTATACGATGAACAAATATTGCATAACCATAAAAATGCCATCATAGGTGCATGGTTTATATATTATAAATATTGCATAAAATGACTACCTTTATATTCGAGCATTTTTACGGAAAAAAATGTCTTCAATTTTACGAATTTTATCGCTATAGAAGTCTAGGGTCTAATATCAATTTCAATTTACCCGGCGTGTATGGCAGCCAGATCGGATATGAACCATTCCGGACTGTTGAAACCGAGTATACAAACTGAATGGTACCTTTGTAAACCTAAATTAATGAACCCTTTGGCAACTATGCGGACTTGTTGCTGATATTCCCTGTAAAATAATTTTTTGAAAGTAATTAAATTTTTAATCTGGGTAACTGTTATCATTAACGTTAGGAGATCAATATATTTTTATTGTAGGAATAAGTTTAAATTTACAATTACATTTCTATTTCTTTTTCGAAACACCGTATCTTTACAGCACGTCAATAAAAACATATACATATAGGTATATAGAGAAGATTTTGATAATCTATACCTTTATGCTTAGATATGTTCATATGTATAATCTCGAAGTGATTACATATACATAACGTAGGATAATATGATATATAAATACCTACGAAATAGCAACATTTCACGGGAAACCTTGACCCTAGGATTAGTAAATACAAGAATAAAAAGCCTTTAATCTAACGGATGCCAAATTTATGGTAGTATAACTCTTAGTTTGTCTCTAGAGTATTACCTGTAAGTGATTCTATTCCACTTTCCATTCGGTAATTTATTACACAGAGCTATGGCATCGGGATATTTCTCTACGGTCCTACTTAGTAATCCAGGTACTGAGATTGGCGGATTCGTTTCTATGGCCTTCCCATATTCCGGCAATCGCAATTTGACTCTCCCGTGGGCTTCGGTCGTGTACAAATTATCGGCGGGTATGATTTGATTGGGGCCTAAAACGTTCTGGGTTCCATAAAGAGATACCGAAAAAAGAAACAGTTCTCTTGGCGGAACTTTTCAAAAACTCACCGTTTCTATAAGTGTCTGTGCCGTTTACGTATTCCATTTCTATTTTTTTATACATCTGGCTTTACTGTGAGGATCTGTAAATAAGATTACGTTCCTTTGTAAATGAGAAACACACGCACAAACAAACATTGTCGTGTCATCATGCAGTCGTGCGATTCCTCATAGTAGGCAAACAGGTAATTCTTAGGTTGTGAACGTATCATTAGGTAGATAGCGAATTATGGTCATATTGTGTGCTAGTTTTATATGTACAGTGGTGGCCACATAATTAAGAACGATAGACTTGTTTTGCACTTGTCGAAATCAAGAACTAATATAACAAGTTAAGAAAATTAATTTAAATTAGAAATATCCCTTACCACCTTGTTGGGTAAAGAACTCTGTATACGTATTTCGGCAACTAAGTTGCCATCCTCAGCAGAAAATCACAAAGGAAAATAATGTAAGACGTAGCACTCCACATTACATAACAATGTTAATTAGTGGTGTTCGAAGAGTTGTATTGCTTTCGGAGTGCTACGTCTGACATTATTTTCCTTTGTGGTTTTCTGCTGAGGATGGCAACTTAGTTGCAGAGTATACAGAGTTCTTTACTCAACAAGGTGGTAAGGGGTATTTTTAACTTAAATTTATTTTAAGCCACCGTATCCTATACCTAACCTACATTAGTTCATTTGGAAGATATTTTTATTATGTTTACCTCAACGTAAACAGGTTTACGAATTTCAATGTTTGATTATCCTATATCTAACCCACAAGAAAATCAATAACAATATATATTTGAATCGCATTATTACACGTAAACGAGATGAAGGACAATATGAAGACAATCCTTTATTATATGAGCAATAAGCCATATAATAAAGAACATAATTATCTGTTGCAGCTTCCAAATGACTAGTAATTTTTTTTGTTCTTCAATACCCTTATTCATATTTTTATCTATAGTGCTCCTAATTATATTAAGTAAAAGATATTAGGCTTAGGATCTAATACGAAGCAAAGCATGGTGGTGAGTTCATCACATTAGAACCACTATAGACAAAAATATCTAGATCCAATTGCAAATCTGTGGATGCGTATGGAAACCTATAGAGACCTATAGAGCAATATAATAGCAATGAAAAAAGAATCTGAATGAGAAAGAATAAGGAATAGTATTATAAAAAGATCAGAGAAAGAATACAAGACAAAACGATTGGTCCGACAAAGGATGACAGGGTTAACCGAAAGAAGCTGCAACAAGACTTGGAAGATATGAGAAAAACGAGGAAGGTAATAATAGTCTTACATTCCTTGTGGAATTGTGATCACCTGTGTTAGGAGGTTTGATTCTTCGGTCCTTTTCTCTAGGTGGATCAGTTAATACATTTTAAATCTTTGACAACCTAGTCGTCCTATCTAGATTTTGGTCTGTCTGTGCTTCTATCTTCCATCGGTTTCCAAACAGTTATTTTTCTTACATTATCTTTTTCTTTCCTATATATAATATGTTATAGAATGTTATGTTAAGTTTTATTTTACTGTTACATCTTTTCGTTCCCTATTGCATGGCCAGTAAGAATTACTTATATAGTATTTTGACGTACAAAACTCCTAACACAATACAGACAATCGTACAAACGAGGTATATGGTCGGCCCGAAGAACGATAGGTGATCGACGGTCCCGCGACAAAGCTATCGACAAAGCTAAGTAAAATTACAATTAAAAATAGGTAAACAAACAAACAAGTAATACATAGTGTTGACACACTA
>JARFOC010000198.1:1836887-1848026 GCA_031763485.1 Osmoderma eremita | reverse complement strand
TAACGAAATAAACGAAAATATAAAACGACCGACCACTTCCTCTGCTGTACTACCAGAGTAATACCATTTAATTATCTAGACCCTTTCCTCGGTAGTGAAAATCATTCTTTTATAAGAAAAAACAAACACAAAAACACAAAGAAACCAAAATAATGAATTTAATTTAATAGATTTCAAAAGTAATAATGTAATAAAGAAAAAATAATGTTGTAAATTAAATTTATAAATTCCGAAAAAGAAAACTATCAAAGTAAAAGACGCTTGAGTAACGTCAATATAAATGGTATGCGCGAACCACCGCTGTTACCAGCATACTAAGCTACTGCTACAACAACTCCTACTATACCATGGTGGGGGACCAGCGCAGCACGACTGCATTCGGGAGTTTGCGATTGAGGTCCGCGATATGACATCGCTTCTTGATGAAATACATTACTTATAGACGGCTTTAAAGTTTAGAACTGGCCAACGCTGTATATATATATATATGTGTATATATATATGTATATATATATGTATATATATATATGTATATACAGCGCTGGCTTTATATATATATATATATATATATATATGTTATTTAGGTACTCTTTTTTCACATGCAATAGATGAAATGTAAAGTGGATAAGATTTTTTTTTAATCCCTGCTTCAGTATAATTTTTAATTCATTTTAAATAGCTAACGCGGAAAAAATGAAGCCGTTAATTGGTCGAACATAAAGCTTTATTTCATATAATCAAACATGTATATTTTTAAACATTTAATAAGATATAAAAACATGTAGTCTCCTTCTAACAATCGATAAACAAGATTCTCTCTCAAGGGAAGAAATAGGTAATTATTAGATACTTGTTATCTACTTCGCATAAGTCTAATAAACAATAAAATATCTGAAAAATATAATTAATGGTAACATTAGAGCATACTTACGATGGCAAAAATAGTCGGTTTGAGACTGTTCGATTTTAATCGGAACGGCATCTAGATTTCTAAAATTTGAGATTCCAAAATTCTGCAGAACCTATTCAAAACCCATACACATAAGATTAGATACAGGTTTAACAATAAATGTGAGGCCGGAATAGGATCAGAAACACACAAGTTATAATAAATTACATGTAATTATACCCACTTAATTTTAGTCAGTCTACTAAGAGAAAAATATTTGCAATAATATTTATTAGTTATAATTGAAAAAAACATTCCCATAGTCTTTTATTAGCGTAAAATAGAATAATAACGATAATAATGATAATTAAAAAAATAATAATAATAAGAGAAGAAATGGCAAATGGAACGAGAAAAATTAATTTTAACGCCAAACGGACACTATATTTAATCAACTAAATCTAATAAAGAAAACAGAGGAATAAAATTTCAAGTGTCATAATGAATAATTTTACATAGAGGAAGCATAATTAAAAAAAAAACTCGAAAGCATACTAAACTCTATTATGTTGTTGCTACTTTTTGATTCTTGTTAAGATTAAATGAATTAATAAAATAAAATATAGAGTGCCATAAGACGCGCTTATCAATATTCTAGCAGATGCGCATCAACTAATTACAAATACAATGGCAAAATGTCATCTTGTAAGCTAACTAATCGTTACTGTGAAAAAAAAGTCCCGAGTGATTCTATTTTATAATATCGATAATTAGAATTGGATTATACAGTGGCCCTCAACAAGTATAGAATTTTGTAATACGCAGCAGTATCGGAAAATCCACTATTAAAGGATTTTGTTTGCTCCAATAATGAACTCTTTTTTCTTAAAGAATTGCAAGGACTGTGGGCTGGTATCACTAATACGCAGTATCGGGAAATCCACACTGCACAACTTGATTTAATAGAATTCGGAACATATGTTTCAAGAGCACGTCGGCTCTCATCGTCTTGATTGACAGTGAGAGCCGACGTGCTCTTGAAACATATGTCCCGAATTTTATTAAATCAACTTGTGTGGTGTGGATTTCCCGATACTGCGTGTTAGTGATACCAGCCCACAGTCCTTGCAATTCTTCACAGAATTCTGTGTCGGTAACCATGTAGGTACACAGGCGACACTTTCTAATTGTACGGCCTAAAGCCAAGTTTTCGTTGTTAATTTACTTGGGAGTGCTTCTCGCACGTTGGCCTGCCGAATCATTTTACGCAGTGGATGTATAGCAGCAAAATCCCGGGGATTTGCCCTTACGATGTCCATAGGTATGGAATATATTTATAGCAAATCGCAAGTTAGTCGAACCGTTAGAATTGTTTTCTTATACAAACTTTGACACCCCTTTAACCTCCCTAAAGGACAGAATTTCGAAAAAAAATCCCTTCTTATCGACTATGTACGTCCACAAAAGAAGCCATTGTCCAAATCTAATTATTTTAGCTGGAGTCGTTTCGGCGCCGAGTTCTGTGTTGACGATAAATTAGTTAATCACTCGCGCCATATCTTTTTATATACAGAGTGTCTGCGGAAAAAGGAAACACCCGGAACATTTAAGAATCAAGATTTCTCACAAAATCTCTGACACATGTTAACTTTCTATGGAAAGGGGACAAGTCTTGGAGAACAAATGATATTTATATCTTCAACCACCTAATAGTAGAAGAGCCAATCGCATTTTTTTAAATTACATAAGCGGTTGAGTGATACCTCATTTAATAGCTTCGTAATTTGCAATACAACGGTGTATAATTTTATGAAAATTGTCCAGAAATTAGCCTTTTTACCTTAAAAGTACGGCGTGACATTACTCAAATGTACAACCAAAAATAAACTTTAGGTTGTACAATAAGAATGTGTGGCCGTCGTAAGAAAATAGATATGTATGAAATAGTTGGTACATGTATAGTTTTAAAATAATACTGTTTACAAAAATAGTTCACATCTACTTAGTTGTGGTATACTGGTTAACTTGATCGTCGTCAACCATTCGACCATTTAATCGATGATTTGGATAACGCTATCACTGCTGCCAGTGGAAGTGGAGGGCCTAGCAGAGTCTACTTCGTCATTCTCGGATATGGCGCCGAGACCGTCCTTGCAGAAACGACGCCTGATGAGGAAGTAACGAATGTATTCTAAATTCTGGAGTAGGCGATTCGGAAAGTATCGGCAAATTGCCTCGTCGTCGACTCCCCTACGACAAATCGGACAAGTCATGGCCGTCGTACACCAGGTGTAAATGCACCTGTCGTGAAATTTATGCCCGCAACGCAAACAGAGGATGGTTTGATCCAGTTCAAAATCTACCAAGCAGATGACGCATTTTTCTCCGAGGTCATCATCATCGACTTTTTTGATAGCAGAAAGTTTATGTAAGATGTATAGTCTGCGAAATCTCCTCTTGTCGAATAAAAATTGCAATTGCATTTTACCGGGAATAGTATAGGCCGCGTCTGTGGAAGTGCTATCCAAGAAAGGCGTAGAAGACGAGGGCACGGCAGGTGGTGGCGAGGGTATGGCTGCAGGTGGTGGTGATGGCATCGTCGCAGGCGGTGGCGAAACCACGCCCGTAGTAGCAGCAGAGGAAATCGATATTATAGAAGGAGGGCCCACAGCGGTAGTGTTGTCTCCGTTAATGCTTCTGCTCGCACTAGCCCTGCCGTTTTCATTTTCATATTCCACCACATCGTTTCTATTATTATTATTGTTATTGATATAATTATATTGCTGCCAGTTGTGTGTGCCGTCTGTATTATTAGATGCGCAATACCTTTGCGGTTTATACACACCATCGTCTTCGTCATCGTCCTCATGTAAAGGTGGATAAAGGTTATCTTGAGACCCGACATCTAATCTAGCCCGCTTCGCTACATGACTATGCAGCCCGGGCCAATTCCAACCGTTCGAGTCTTCAGAACGCCCCCTTACTAAACCGGTCCTGTAATTTTGGCTATTATCTGAGGAATCTTCTGCGTGTGTTGATACGTAACGATCGCGCTGTTCTCGCTCGGTGTACACTTCTGCATTACTAACCGCAGTGGAAGTTGGCGGAGTGGGCACACTCTCGGAATCAAAGATGAAATTATTAGTCAATCGCAGAACGTTAGGATCTATCACTCCGACAGTTTTGTCTCCATAACTCAGCACACCGTTACCATGAATGACGATGCCGTCATCATCATCCGTGATGATGGGGGTCGTACAAGGTCCACCGGTCCTAGGTGGATTTTCTGGCATTTGTCGTTGAACCCCCCCTACACCAGACTCCGCATATGGGACGTTCGCTTCCAATCCGGTGAAATCATATTGAGAAGACGTTGCCGTTCCCCTATAATTCGTACCCACGAGATTCGTGTACGCTCTAGGCTCTCGCATACTACCAGAGGGCAGCGTAACGCCTTCTTGAAAATTTCTCATAATATCAAACGGTTGCGGTATCTCTCCCGGAAAACTCCCTTGTAAAATTGCCTCGCGATTGTATACAGATTGAAAATCTTCCATATTATCTGGAAAATTTCTCATATTAGGTACAGCGAATTGAGGTTTCGACTCCTGGGCACTTGGTATGTGGTAACTGTACTGATATCTTGAAGCCCGGTTGCTGCGGGGACCGTTCACATCGTAAGTAGACTCTAACTCAGGTCCTCGGGGATTTGTCATAGTAGGGGTGGAGTCGATATCATCGTAGGGATACGTAACGCGCGTCTGAGGTATCGTGGTGGATGGTTGATCATCATTAATATATGTAGGGGCTCCACTCGGGTCCCCGTTGAAGATGGATGCAGCGATTGGCGGTTTGTAATCTTCGGGGTTATTATAATGCATTACCTGAAATAGGGAAAAATAAAAATATTCCATTCTTTGCACCACACCCAAATCAAATATTATGTATTATGGTCGATGGTTAGTTCCACTACTGAAACACAGATGTCGCCGATAGTCGTATTTTAGACGCCGAAACAAATATATATACCACCAAGGCATCAGTAGTGCTAGTTATTCGTATGGTCGTCTAAAATACGACTATTGGCAACATCTATGTTGCACGAATAGAACAAGCCATCGACCATACATATGTATATATTTGCTCAACCTAAAACGCTAATTGTTTATACCCGCCAAGATAGGTTGCCACGTTGCCAATTCTTTATAACGCCGATATAGTGATATCATTGCAAGACTATACCGTTGCAAGTAACAATAAACAAAAGAAGAGATAACACACCTTCAAGTTCCAATGTTAAACTGATAATGGCTTCATGTTATCATGTCACACCCATAGCAATTATATTAAAATTAAATTAATATACGATATTAACAACATAGTCTTTTACTAGGCAAATTTTCATCTTTCATTACTTGGTAATAAGTAGGTGTACCAAAGAAATTATATATGTATTATAAGTTGAGAATTGGTAGAAAGACGAAATCAATTAAATACTATTCTTACCCAAAAAACACCATTCGAAAGCTGCGGTGCGCCAAACGTTCTGAAATTGTAACTTCCATTAAGGTTAATTTGCAAGTTGGGTGTCATAGCAGCCCTTCGTCTTTCGGCATCTTGAAATTGGGAAATGTAATTCTTCAAATGAAGGGGATAGGCATCTGCATGCCTCGGATGCCCTCGGTACATGGTATCGAATTGTTTTTCTTTTACGACAGAAATTACAATAAATAATCGGAAAACTCACTTGGTCGGAATCAGTAGAAACGCTCAACTCTGTTCTCAACAGGTGTCAATTATATTTAAACGCGAACATTGATTTCAACGACTATTTGCCACTAAAACATACTTCACTAATGCATTTCAATGCATTTGCCGAAGACATTATGGCGTTTTATAAATCTTGTAACACCACTCTGTTCTTATCAATGGGTGTTTTACATTGGCTGTTGCGCATGCTTTAGTTTTACTCCCGTAATGGTGATTCCACCTAATAAACAAAGCTCCCAAAGTCTTTGCGGGTACCCAGAATTATAGATTGTCCCGTTTTTAATTTCATGCCTTAAAAAGTTAGCGAATCACATAATTGATCGTAATATCAGAATTTCGGAAATAAATAAATGATTAATACATACTAAAGTTGGAAACAGTAAAAATGAACATATAAATTAGGGGAATCACATAATTTTTCATCACCTATCATTTTCTTTCTAATCTAAAGTAATGGACCATCCAAAGAGATACACATACACATGGTATACACATACCTACAATAGTATTACCCTTATATTATATTATATATATACAAACAAAAAATCAATATGTAGGACTAAAGGAAATTAGTTCACTAAGCCAGAATGCAGAGGCGGCTCGTCGGGGGTGTCAGTGTAGGCACTGCCCACCCAAACATAATTAAATAAAATGAAAATTTTGAGATATCATTCATTTATTTTTAATAATGATACTCATAATAAACGTTCAGTGTTTGTAGCTACTGCTGCCTGCCCATTAAAGATAATAATAAATGTTCAGTGCGTGTGTGTGTCTACTGCTGCTCACCCATTAAAAATAATGCTGCGCCGCCGCTGCCAGGATGGATGAAATGACATTTCAAAAAATATGTGTATTCTAAAAAAATTGTTCCAAGTGGTATAAAAAAGTAGTCAAGTTGTAAATAATTATCAAACTCACACACATAAAGTATTTATTTAAATATATATTTCAAAAATTTACAATAAATAAATTTTAAAAAATCATGTCATATCTCATAGTCAGTGTAGTGCTTTATTTATTCATAATTGTTTGTCTCCCAAATGGTTATGAATGTGCTGCAACTGATATTGTGTTAGATGCTAAAGCACAGTCGACACACAGAATAGACACGTTGAATCTATTGTCCTATACATTCCTACTTATATTAACAGTATTGACGATATGGTTGTTTAAACACCGGAGAGTTAGTTTCCTACACGAAACAGGATTAGCAGTTATTTATGGTGACTGAAAAAAAGCCGAGTTCATCATTTAAACTAATATAAGTAATGCATTTTTGTAGGCTTAATTGTAGGTGCTATTATCCGCTATGCGGGCAGTACGGGTGAAGTATTGCACATGTCGGTGGTGTCGAATGACCCCAATTATAACTCTAGCTTACCCCCAGATGCATTATCGCTGAACTTTCCAATGCAAAGTTTCCCACCCCACAAAAACAAGACATACGAGTATACCTTTCGTGGTGAAATACAAATGCGTGACAATGAAATCGATCTGAAAGCTACCTTTGACCCCGAGATATTCTTTAATATCATATTACCACCTATAATCTTCCATGCTGGTTATTCCTTAAAAAGGGTAAGTCTGAGTAACCTGTTATATTTTATATATTTTAACCACTAAGTATCTTAGAATTAAATGATGACTAATTTCAGAAATACTTTTTCCGTAATCTCGGGGCTATACTAACATATGCAATAATTGGTACAGCGGTATCTTCATTCTTGGTGGGGGCGCTGATGTACGGATGTGTACAATTGATGCCGGTACATTTGGCGAGTAGCTTCACATTTTTAGACACTCTATACTTTGGAGCACTGATATCATCAACTGATCCCCTAACTGTACTTGCTATTTTTAACGATTTACATGTCGACGTTAATCTGTATGCTCTAGTTTTTGGGGAAAGTGTACTTAATGATGCTGTATCCATTGTTCTGAGTGGGTAAGTGTTGAAGGCACATATATATAAGACGATGTAAATACACTTAGACCGTAGGAAAATATTGACCGTTGTAGTTTTCTTTTAGACACTTTAAATTTTAATGCTAACATTTCAGGTCGATACAAAACTACGAAGAACGTTACTCTGGATCCGGAGGATTTGAAACAGTAGCATTTTTCCAGGCCGTCGGTGATTTCTTTGGCATATTTATGTTATCTCTGCTGATCGGAGCTGCTATGGGTTGTGTTACGGCTTTAATATCCTTTAGTTATATGAATTTAATTTAAAGTTTTTTAAATTCAATTTTATAATGAAATATTTCCTTAATACATCTTTACCTCACCAAATTCACTAGGGTTCGGGATTTTCCTTTGCTGGAGTCAGCCTTGTTCGTATTGATGTCGTACAGTACATTTTTAATAGCAGAAGCATCCGAACTCACAGGTAACAACTTTACTTTCCTGACAGAATGGTGGTTTTGATTGCTTTTTTTATACCTCTAGGTGTTGTAAGCGTATTATTTTGTGGGATGTGTCAAGCTCATTATACTTACAATAACTTATCGGAGGACTCAAGAATTAGGACCAAGCAAATGTTTGAATTACTAAACTTCCTGGCCGAGAATTTTATATTTTCTTACATTGGCGTGTCCATGTTTACATTTCCCAAGCATCATTTTGATCCTCTGTTTATATTAGCCGGATTTGTATCCTTTCGCAATCACATCTAGATTGTTTCATCGATAGATTTTCTTTTGCTTATACGTTTACACTTTATATAATTTTCTTAATGACACTTGTAGACTTGCGCAGCTATTGGAAGGGCTGCAAATATCTATCCGCTCTCCTACATGTTAAATATAGCTAGGAATCCTAAGATACCGGCCAATTTTCAGCATATGCTTTTCTTCTCAGGTTCATATACATACATATAATCCCGGTGAGTCTGTACAGGTTCATATTTAATACTTTTTAGGGTTACGTGGGGCTATGTCATTCGCTTTAGCCATACGAAACACCTTATCGGAGGCCAGACAAACTATGTTAACTACCACATCATTAATTGTGATTATAACAGTTATAATACAAGGAGGGGCTGCCCTACACCTTTTGTACTGGTTCCAAATACCGTAAGATGACAATTTATGATCTTAGAACTGTATATTATTTGAATTTTAATTCTTTTAGTGTTGGTATCGATGAGGAAACTGAGGCGTTATCATTGCAGGGTAGTAGAAATGTGAGTATCGTACAATTTTATTACTCTTTGCACCAGTAGCAGGTATTCGTTCAGTTTGATTATATGAAATGTGGTTTTCCATTAGTCAAGATGTAAAAATTTATTCCATGTATCCATATAGGGTAATGGCACTCCACACAGCCACGATTGGAACTATGTTTTGGGCCCGGACGTTCCCAAACCGAATGAGAAAGGGGTATTGGCACGTATTTGGGGCTCTTTCGATATTAGATACATGAAGCCGCTGCTGACACACTCTAGACCGACTTTATTAGAAACTCTCCCTGTATGTTGCAACCCTATAGCGAGATTATTAACAACGACAGAGCAAATGACTCAGGTAAAATGATGGCTTTTGTGCAGTGGGGAATAGAGATTTGTTGTTGTTTGTTTGTATCCTAATGCAGAGACTTAACACTGCGGCCTTGAGATCTATTGTATCACTGTACATTAGGTTTGTGTAAATGTGTATTGTGTGTGTGTGTAAAGTGTATGGCTTGTTACTGCCTCTCCTCGCCGTGAGAGGTCAGCAGTGTTGATTTATCCTCAACACTGAAGGGTACCGGGAGAGATACCAATCACCTTTGCGGCAACCGATCTTTATAAAAAAAACGATTGCCGCAACGGAGATTCGAACTATTAACATCCGCTACAGATGCCTGCACTCTTACCACTGCGCTATCCCGGCAATAGAGATTTCAAGTGCTTTTCTTACATTAACAGGATGGTAGCAGGCAGCACGGTATAAGGGATTCTGATTCAGATCTGTGCATAAACGAAACCGATTCTCTAAGAGAGCGTCGCCTATCTTCGGCTAGAGTGAGTATCTAGGAGTATTTAGTGCATGAAAATCGTGTTTTAGGTACTCAAACACCATTGATATTGTTACGGCAATTGTTGATTACATCTTTTCGATCATATTCTCCTTGCTATTTCTATTATAATTAAGGACAAAATATTATAACAATCACGTTTTTCATTTTCCAAACTAGCAAATTCACGCAATCAGTGGACACCAGGTATAAATAAATGAAAACCAACACTAACCAAAACTAAGTCAAATTGATGTATTTAAATTACGCTTCACCTAGTATGTAAAGGTTTTACACATAAATTTTCGTGTATATAATTATTGCACGGAGTAAAAAAAAAATGTTGCTTCCATTTATAAAATGACATTTGACGTAAAAGTTTTGCCTTAAACGCAGTGTGTCTGATATAATTAAATCTCGAACAGGCACGCTCGCATTTTCGTATGATAATCGTAACTCCAATGTAATTCTAAATTTTACTCGTTCACTCTGTAAATAATCAAGACCTATATACACGAGAATTTTATACTCTTAGATGATTCTAAATATTATAACGATAAAGTATTAGTACATTAAAAATAATCAACTGTATATATGCGTTTAAATTATTTTTTTTATGAAAATATATTGCTTATATGTTTATTTTTAAATAATCCTATCCTATTTATTTGTTTTTATTATTAAGTCTATTTCCTTTAATAATCAATGATCAATTATGAAGATTAACAATAAATTTCAAAATGCACTGGGTGCCTCAGATTTGTGTAAATGCATTATCTCAAAGCTTTTACATTGCCGGTAGTGGACATTATTGGCATTACGTCGAAAAAAAAAACAAAACGTAGCTTTTATTTATACATTTTTAAATATTGTAGAAGTCGTTTTGTTTACAAAAATCTGAGATATCAGTATCATTTCCAATTATAGAATTTCACCAAAAAATGTCTTATGAGAATTAGAATTTAATAAGTAAATAAAAAAAATTTCTTTTAATTTAGTATGTGAAAATAAAGTCAGGAATATAATGCTAGGGTATCATAAAAAGGCAATACTCTATCTTTCTCTCTAATAAATAATAGAAGTAATAAGTTCTAGCATTATATTAACGGTTTATTTTTGATATGGAAGGTTGTCATTGAAAGAGGGATCTGTTTATTTTATAGTTACCTATTTGTCAGACGCTTATGTATCGAGTATTCAGTTTGTTTCTTTATCCTACGTATGTATCGTAAGGTACTTATTCAAGTAGTACTTTCAATTCTATTTTTATTAGTGATGTGAAAAGTTAGCTAGCAGCAAATATATATGTAAATATGTATGGTCAATGGTTAGCTACATTGGTAAATGACCGATGTCATCAGAAATATACAGTGCGGACGTAAATTGTGCCCCCCCCCCTCGTAATTTTGAAAGGAATGAGATAGAGAAACGAAACAAAGACGAGGTGAAATTAGAGGCAAATTATGATATTTTGGTTATAG
>JARFOC010000198.1:1825062-1836787 GCA_031763485.1 Osmoderma eremita | reverse complement strand
TTCTATGCACCCCACCAGCGCAGCACGACTGCATTCGGGAGATTGCGTCGGTCATTCGTGATCCGCGATATGACATCAATGCTTGATGAAATACATCACTTATAGACGGCTTTAAAGTTTAGAAATGGCCAGCGCTGTATATCATCCCAAGTTGTACAAGGATTTTTACAGCCAGCTCGCAACCTTCCACTCGGTATATCATTTCTCTCACAAGTCGTGGCGTACAATTAATAATGACACATACAAAACTGATTTTAGTCTTACAATGACAATAATTATTTTATAAAACCCGCATTTCAAATGTGTACATATATACATACAGCGGTAATTTTTGAAATCATTCTATGATAATTCTAACATTGTTCTCTAATGAGCAAATTTCTACGACTTTGACGCATTTTAGGTGATTATAATGACATTTTAAGTACGAAATTTGCTTTGTTTGATTCCTGCTGGAAGTTCCTCTCGAAATATCCACGACATTTGCGCGTGGGTTCGACATGTCTGGAGAACTGGTGAAAAAATAGATTTGTTTATGCACCTTAGTGCGTATCTTCGGTCCTCGGAATATGGTCAGAATATTTAAGGGTATTAGTCACCGTGTGACTCTAGCTAAAAGTAAAGGATTACTTCGAAAATAATATGGACGGAAAGTCCATATTATTTGTGTCTAGTGCGTCAAGTGAGTGGTTGGTAGGTAGAGTCAATGTACATACATTCAGCATAACATTGTACTGTAACCGACTGAATCCATAGTGTATATAGTGTCTGTTGGTATATAACTGTTGTGTGTATGCATACAGCGACGCTTTCATATTGGTACATACATATGTGTACGAACGATCCATGATGAACGATCGTAAACGATGTCAGGGCTAGCCACCACCATTAAAGTCTTTGCATTTTGCAATATCTGATGCAGAGTGCGAGGCGTGCGAGAAGGAGAGCAGGATAGACGGATACGGGCCTGACGGGCCTTTATTTACAGTAGTAAGGGCGCATGCGCCAGCGTCAAACGCAGCTGTTTGTAGTGTATCGTCCGGATTACGTAGAATATTTATAATTTTCATGTGTAAAATGTCCAAGTGAATGTGTTATTATGGGGTAATAAAACAACGGTTTACATAACTTAAAATTCGGCATCAAGTGCGGCCCCGTCGACCGGGAAAGAGCGGATGCAATTTCACGGCGAGTACGGCCCGAGTTATGAGTGTCGCCCGAGTGTTATGAAATGAATGATACTGCATATATGGAAGAGAACGGGGTTAAACCTAGAGCCAGATCAAACTCTGCGAGAGTTTTATTGTTCGACGAACCCCAAGCATCGTCTACGACGCATCGGGCGAAATGTGTCGCAGCGTCCACGAATACCAAGCCGATCCATGTTCCAGGTATTTTACGATTATGACAAAAAAATTCTTTCTAATTTCTATACCCAAGTGTACCTGAATAAGACCGCTGTTTCTTAAGCCGAATTCCCCTTTATGCAATTATTTATTATCCCTCACTTTTCTTACACAAAAGAATAAGAATATTTTCGTGGTTCTTCTGAAATTATGTACTTACATACATATACCGAATCGGGTTTTCTAATGACTAACGCGGATAAGTATACATAGGTGCATAAATACTACTGCTACATATAACTAAAATGGAATGTGTAATGTAGTATTTAGTGTACATAAACATTAATACTTATATTTATCTTTACATTCTAAACACAAAGTAAAACATGTGCTTAGGCGTAGGTAACTATTCTCTTGTTATGGTATTAACTAAACAACCAACCAAATTGGAGTTTTTTTTTTTTTTCGAAAAATTGTATAAACACAAAACAGATGGAATAATTTATTATTTACATACTAGAAATTACAATCAATACTCTTTGAAAACAACTCATTTATAGGATATAAATTATTCACGATATTTTCTATCGGTACCAAACAACCAACACTGGATGGTATTATTATTATAATATTATTTCACAGCAGGCAACCTCAGCAAGCACGCCTCACTATCACCTAATCATAATCTATCACAAGATAATGTCTCGAACAAACAATTTGTGGTGAATGTTGAATCTTCAATATTCCAGATACACAACCGCCAGTCTTATCAAATTTGGTTCGATTTCGGGGATCGACGCTGGGCAAATCCGCACCATCCCTCTCAGTTAACATGGTTCGTATACATACGATTTTCTACTACACACAGGAACCAAGTTTTATTATAGTAAAAAATTTCTTTTCCTCTCCGTTCTTTTACGGTTTAGAAAGATGCGTGGATTGCCAGGAGAAATAGCCGACCAACAGCTGTGCACCGGTTAAGTTTTGTTGCTAATACTTCTCCAACCTTACCCAGATCTCATTCTCCAATATGTGGTAGCCCCATAGATAGTCCCCGCACACATTCCGGTTTTCCAAATTTCTTTGCCCCGATCAAAAGGTAAATGGTAGTTGGGTTGATTTTCGTTTTAAAATTTTGTCTTGCTAATTTTTAGAATTGCGGTCGGATACAGGGGAGATGGCAGACGCTGGTCAGTTGCCTCGCTACCGTCTTCGGGCTACGGTACGACCCCTGGCAGTTCCAATATGTCGGTAAGAATTTTTATTTCTTTTTATCTTGTGCCAGTATTCACTATCATTTCTACAAATATATTTTCACTTCTCGCAGTCAAAATGTTCCAGTCACGAGAAACTGCACCAACTGCCTCATATTCCGACGTCGGACGATATGAGAATCTTGACGCACCACTTTTCTAGTAACGACAGTAATGCATCATTATCCGGAATTAATTACGACGAATCTACTACAACTGCAAATAAATCTCCGTTGCACAGGCCGAGATCTCGGAGCCTAAGGTTAGTTAGATTTGGTTAGCAGTTTCTTCATTTCAATCATTAATATTGACAAATTTCCCAATTGAAATTTTCCAAATCTATACAGCAGTCCAAGTCGTTCCTCCCCAGTAATCGATAATGAGATATCGATGATGAACGTTTTGTACAAGGAACGTTTTCCAAAAGCAACACAGCAGATGGAGGAACGCCTTACGCAATTTATAAATGAAAATAAAATACTCGAGGTAGACGAGAATTACGACTTTTTACCCATATTAAGATTCGTGCACCATCAAGTATTGGAAATGGCAAGGGATTGTTTGAGTAAATCCCAAAACAAACTGATAACGTCACCATATTTTTACGAAATGTCGGAGAACTTGGAAAGACTTTTAATGGAGGTAAATATTACACGCAAAAATACAATGGCCCCATTAAAATTCGTTTAATGAAATTCAATCTTTCCAGACGAAGGATAAGTCGGAAGAAGCGGCCGCCCAAGTTACGGGAATAATAAAAAAACTACTCCTGATAATATCTAGACCGGCTCGACTATTGGAATGCTTAGAATTCGATCCCGAAGAATTTTATCATTTCTTAGAGGCGGCTGAGGGTCAGGCCAAAGGCCTCCAGGGCATCAAAGCCGACATTCCTCAGTACATCATTCAGAAGCTCGGTTTAAATCGCGACCCAATAGCTGAACTACAGCAGGAATTGCGTGACTGCAACTGGCCGTGCAACACCCAGTCGAATCGCTCCTCTGTTTGTCTTACGTCAGTAACATCCACACCTAACTGCAAGAAGTGGGGCGGTACGAATCCTAACGAGCAGGATTTTGACGTTGTCAAGCATATCTCTAACGGTGCTTACGGGGCCGTGTACTTGGTCAAGCACAAACAAAGTAGACAACGTTTTGCTATGAAGAAGATCAATAAGAACAATCTGATGTTGAGGAATCAGGTGGAGCAGGTCTTCGCTGAGAGGGATATATTGAGTTTCGCTGATAATCCATTTGTTGTCAGCATGTACTGCAGCTTCGAAACGAAAAAACATCTGTGTTTAGTCATGGAATACGTGGAAGGAGGTGATTGTGCCACCCTCTTGAAAAATATTGGTCCACTACCCCCGGATATGGCCAGGTTTTATTTTGCAGAAACCGTTTTAGCTGTAGAATATTTACACAGCTATGGTATCGTGCATAGAGACTTGAAACCGGATAAGTAAGTTAAAAGACAATACTGTTTACCAATAATTAATGTAAACGGTTGTTTTTAGCTTATTAATAACAGCTTTAGGTCACATTAAGCTGACCGACTTTGGACTTAGTAAAATGGGTTTGATGTCGTGTAAGAAAAAATCATTCAATGAATCCGACAAGTTTTAAATCTTCAATTTTTTTAGTGGCGACCAATTTATACGAAGGCTACATAGACTGCGAAACTCGACAATTTTCGGATAAACAAGTGTTTGGTACACCGGAATACATAGCCCCCGAAGTGATTCTCCGTCAGGGATATGGGAAACCGGTAGATTGGTGGTCGATGGGTATAATTCTGTACGAGTTTCTAATAGGTTGTGTGCCATTCTTCGGGGAAACACCGGAAGAATTGTTCGCCCATACTGTGAACGGTAATCGTCCATGTTTGTTCATAGTGTCCTGCTGTTAGCAGAGCGATCTCATTCTTTTCATTTCCTTTTTCTTTTCAAATTCTAGACGATATTGAATGGCCAGATTCTGAAGACTGGACGGTACAAGATGAAGCAAAGGATCTCATTACAGCCCTATTAAACCATACACCCCGAGATCGCTTAGGTACGGGCGGGGCTCAGGAAGTAAAGGAGCACGTGTACTTTAACGGTTTGGATTGGAATTCCTTGTTGAGACAAAAGGCGGAATTCGTACCGCAATTGGATAACGATGAAGACACAAGCTATTTCGATAGTAGGATGGATAGGTATAACCACGATTTAGAAGACGACACCGATGATACTGACGATTCACCGGTTTTTGGACTGTTCTCGTCGTGCTCTCCGCAATATAAGAAAGCCCACAGTTCCAGGGTCAATTCAATCACAGACCAAGATACCGTTCGAACCGATGCCATACGTATAATGACGTGCGTAGCTACGACTCCCGACACTCCCGAAAATCTTGACTTAAAGGTTAGGAGGTTACGAACCAACATCGATGATTCTGATAAGACTTATAGGGAAGTAGTTCCTATTGAACATAAAAAGGTATATTTTACATATAGGAGAGGATCGCTTAGATTCTTTGACGATTCTTTCCGTTTCGTTTTGTTTTTTCGGTATAAATTTTTGTCGCCTTTGTTCAATTAATTAAAGTTCCCATTTTCAGATTGCCTTGGCGTTGAATAAAACCGTCAGCACTCCAGAATCTTCCCAGACTGACAGTGATGATGTATCACCTCAGATACAACGGAGGCGTAAAACTGGCCACGCCAGCGAGATATTGCCGAAATTTTCGATTTCCGTCGAAGACGAGCAGAGTGGGTAAGATTCATGTGCAACGTATCGCAAATATCCACGTACCTAATCTGTTTTCATTAGTCTTTGTTTTTATAGAAACATTTGCGAATCGACTGAAAATATGCAATTATGTCCAAAGTCGTCATTTTGCGGTACGCCTGCGAGCAAATCCAAATCCAGGGCTGTAGTGAAAAGTGCTTCCGCATCTGGTTTGTCCTTGATAATACCTTCTAATGGCAAGCACTTACATCACATCTGGCGTTATTTATTATATATATATATATGTATTATTGCAGATGATTTCCAAACGCCGACATCAATTGGTATCCATTCTCCTGGTGGTGGTGGTGGAGGAGGATCTAGCACAGCTAGCTCTAGAGACACGTCGCCATGCAGGGAATTATCACCTTTGGTAACGAATTTGAAGCCACCAATTATAATAAGGCGTGGACCTAAGGGGTTTGGCTTCACTGTTCATACAATCCGCGTGTATTACGGCGACACTGACTTTTATACAATGCATCATTTAGTTATGGTAAAACTTACACATATACTTATATATGTACATTTTTCTTTTAATTTTCCAATTCCCAAAGGCTGTAGATGAGGGCAGTCCCGCGTTCGAGGCAGGCTTACGTCCGGCTGATTTGATAACCCACATAAATGGGGAGGCTGTCCAAGGTTTATACCACACCCAGGTGTTACAATTACTTCTGGGTGGTGCCGAGCACGTGAGTCTGAGAGCAACGCCGCTGGATCAGACCTCGATACAAACAGGCGGTCGCAAACGAGAGCCAGGTCAAAGTAAGTTAGCTAAACGCAGTTTAAACCGACAGAGGAAGCAGAAGAGGGACAGTGAGAAGCGTAGGAAGACGAAGTCCTTGTTCAGGAAAATCAGTACCAAGCGTGCTAGTGTCGAAATGCAACAGGTATGCAACAGTTCTACCGAACCGCTAATGGTATGTATATATGTGTTTTTATCCGAAGATGGTAGCGGGTATTCAATCGCCTCTGTCCGTAACGCCCAGTCGGAGTTTTTCGTCATTCCCAAGAAATCAGGAGTCCACTCCTTCCACTGTTAGATCTTCCGGTTGTAATAGAGCGAGTTTGTCACCTTCAGATTCGTTCAATCAGCATTCGAGCAGTTCCTCGTCTCAGACGCCGTCTTCGTCTCCCAGTCCCACGCCGGCCACCAGTAATCGCAACAGCAAACAACATTATCAGAGGCCATCAACTCTACATGGTTTAAAACATAAATTGCACTCCAATACTTGCAGCAAACCTTTGCACACGGCCAGCCCTTCTTGTCCGGCCAATGTTTCGAATAGGAGGAAATCTGTCGGCCACATTCCATTGTCTCCTTTAGCCAGGACACCGTCTCCATCACCGCTACCACCTACTTCTCCTACCCGATCACCAAGCCCGCTTGCTTTTCCAGTTGGTCATCAGCCAGGTAGTTCTAATACCACTCAATCGTACAGTCCGAGCGCTGGGACAACACCTGTCACCTCTTCTTCTTCTTCTTCTTCTGCTTCTTCTTGCAACCAGTCCAAAAAGGGTTTCGTGAGGCCAAAAAGTACGGAACCCGGTTCACCTCTGTTGAGACGGGCGTTGTCACCAGATCGCTTGCATCCTCGAAGTGCCGAGTCCAAGTGTTCCCATATATCACCCTTGTGTTCATCAGGTAATAATCAGGTTGTCAAAGCACATCAAGCTAGATCCGGTAGTAGTGCCGTTTGGAGGCCAGTCTCACAGCACGAGAGAGAACGCGAAAAAGAGAACGAACAGGACTCGATCCTGCTGCAAACAATAGATAATCCGGCGCAACCTAACACTACAACGAACACGAATGAGAATCGTTTGTCCCTGACATTAGCGGGTCCCGGTGAATTGCTGCCAAGAATAGCGGAGGAAAAAGATTCTCCGACCAATGGGCAAGAGAAAAAGCCTAATAAAACAGAAAAATGTGATAAACCTACTGTTGCAAGTGACGCCAAACAAAAAGAGCAGAAGCATGAGTGCTCTAAACTTTCAGAAGTTTGTAGTGGCGTAGGTGGAAAGGTTGATAAAAATAAGAAAACGAGTCAAATTCAATCCTGTATTCGCGACAGCAGAGTCAGTGACCAAAAGAATGATGAAAAATGCAATTGCGACGTTGGAGATCCTACATAAATGAGATGGTTTGTTTTCGGCGTTTTTTTTTTTAATAGCACAACACATCTGTTGTACGCTTTTACGTTTGAATGCACCAATATAATAGCATAAAATATATACCCACACGTATTATATACATACATATAACATTTATCCTAACATATTTGGTCACATCACACAAAATGTATCGATAATATGTATATGTATACTAATAGTAGTTGATTACTGAAACGTAGCAAGTTATCGTAAAAGCAAAGAAAATATCCATGGAAGACATGAGTGCTAATAAAAAGAATGCGTGTTAAAACATAATCCTCACTCAAATTTTGTCTTTTCGTACGTGGGTATGTAGGTACTTAAATTTACAAGAATGTTTCTCACCGTATCTGTACGCATATGTATGTACGTTACGTAATTGTTGTTGGGGAATGTATAGGGTAGTATGCATTCGTAAATTGGCAATAAATATTGTCAACTTACTTTAGCTGTCATTTTAATGGTTACAACTAAGTAACAACAGTAGTAAACAAACGCAATGTATTTAAATTGACAATAAATATTGTCAACTTTATAGCTGTCATTTTAATGGTTACAACTAAGTAACAACAGTACTAAGCAAACGCAATGTATTTAAATCTAAAAACAGTCTTGTATTATATAAAAAAACAAAATATGGTTGTGTCTGAGAATTAATTTTCGTCCTGAACAGAGGGACATTAAATTTAAAATATAGGTAGGTATAGCCTGTTAATAGATGTAACGATTTTCCGATCTTTGTCGTACTAATACGGAGAGATCAAAAAGGAGAAAATAGTTTTCAAAAATCCGTATAACAATTTAAATAATATTTTGGCTGTATGAAATTACAGATTAATAAATATTTTACATTATGTTTGATGTTCAAAATATCCACCGGAATTTTCTTTGTTCGATATTAGTTTTTAAGTTTTGTTAAGTGTGATAAAACCATTTGTCCGTCCTCGTGAAAGGCAAATCGTTATATTGGCATACAAACTATATCTACGTAAATTGTTATATTTTGTATATATTTACAGTGCAATATATTATTTTATTCGTTTCAGTATTAGTAGTATTATAAGTGCTTACTTCTTGATGAAAAAAATGGAAATAGTTCCATGGGCGTGCATCAATCAGTTGAATTTTTAATTGAAGTAGGCTTTGTGTTTTGCCGCAAAGTTTATAACACTGCTTAATTAGTAATTTCACTGTTAATAATGTTTATGACAGACTGACAAATAATAATTTAAAGGAAATACCTAATTTCAAAGAAAACGTATGATTTTTAAAATAACCTCCAGGATGAAAATGTTTGTGTTCCTATTTAAACATTTCAGAATCTTACAGATATGACAGTTATTATAATTTGATGTGACACTTCATTGACAGTCGTGAAAATATGTGTTACGTACTAAGTTGTAATATTCGTAGCTTACTTAATTATAAATTCAATTCATTATTTTTTGTGCGATTCCTATTTTACATTATACTTGACGCGGAAAAAGCCCAATTCACAATGTACTTATAAACTCAAACAAGCCCAAGCTAAATAATCTCTCATATGATGAATAAATATGCATAATTTACTATATGAGATGAGATAAATTATTAGAAACGGAATAATACTAAAGACACCAAATAAATGCCTGGATTATCCTAATGCAAGCGGGCTCGCTGATCAACCAATGATAAACATTATTTGGTGTATGACGAATTCATGGCGAAACGGTTACCCATTGTTTCTGCGCGTCAAGTATAGTAAAGAAGCAACATTTAAAATACTATTAGTATTATATTATTACTAACAATATTAAGTATTATTGTATCACATCGGTTTTCGCGTATTAGTTTTCTTTTAATTTTCGTCTAACGATTTTTTTCTTATGTGTATGTTGGGAATTTCACATATTAATCCCAACTAGCTACAGAGAAGGTTTTTGCAGGAACAGGAAGGAGTGAGAAGTATAATTTAATAAGTGATAATCCAGCTTGAAACTGCTTATAAATTTAAATAAAATAACTTGTTCATCTTAATCAAAACGATGACCTCAAAATACATATTTACATTTCTATTAATTTAATTTAAATTAAATGATCTATTTGAATGAAATCTATGTGGTATTATTTTAGGAACGCGCTGTATATTTTATGTATCGTAATTAGTTTTTAGCGAGCTTTGTGATTCAGCAGGTTATAGTAATTTTGCAATAATTTTATCAATTTAGGCAAGCTATAGGTTATAAGGATTAAAATATTTATTTGCGGTTTATAACAAGGATTATAATTAATTGATATTTAGTATTAGTTAGGTATGGAAAAAATATCTCACTCGAGCATTGTCTTTCCTTTAAAGTGTTAATTGATAAGAAGTAAATACATATAGTAAATATTTTCAATCATATTTATTTACCATTTCTCTTCTCTTGGCTGGCAATTTTTTTTTCCACCAACAAAGTATACATGAATTTAATGAGAAAAAGTTGTAATGTGATTATAGTGTATTAAATTAATGTTATTTTTATATAATACTACACAATATGGATTATATTAATAAAAATCACACTGTAACGCTGTAAATATAACTCACGCGAAATGTTAATTTGCAAAAATATATTTACTATTTTGCCATTTAATTTGTAAATATAGTATATATGAGGGAGGAAATGAATACAAGCAAAGGTGTGCAATCATTTTCAAAATGTCTTTAACAACATTGTTAGGCTGTTCTGACTTCCGGGCGGAAACATTGAAAAGCAGGAATATCGACCGTGTCCGAGATAAAAATGTTAATGATTTATTAAAATTGGAGAGAAGGAAAGCGGAGAGATTGTTAATCAGATCAGGTGCAATTTATCACGGACACGGAAATCTTTAATCTACAAGATTTGTGTGCGAATTTATAGATCTCTGTGTAATGTCAGTTTATTTAAACGATTATTGAAATATCCTATGCTCACATTTTCTATAAAGTAAATGAATATATACATAATACATATAAATATAATTGTATTTGTATTGTACTTAATATACCTATCCTATCATTATACATACAAAGTGGAAGCTTTCTTAAATTGCTGTTTTACCTGTAATTTGACGATTGATGAATTAATTAAGGTGCAGTACATTTGTACCTATATGTTCCATATTTTTTCTATATGTATATCGACTATTGTTTGAGATTTTTTCTTGTACATACTTATATAATCTCGCTGTTTTTTGTATATAAATGTACTGTAGCAATCCTTCTATTTTGTTTATGTATATTTCAAAAATTTTAAAATTATAATAAAACCAATGCTTTACAATCTTTAAAAAGAAATCGTTTTCTTCATATCGTTTCCATGGCTAAGATCTGGCGGTAATACGGCAGCATTAACTCATAAAATAAAATGATTACTTCTATTATGCTTTTTTAGAACAACTGTTACGTCGTTCGTTTTATAGCTTCGTTTAGTAGTAATGGTTCATTATATTATAATACAAGAAAATAGTTTATAGTTTGAATTTTTATTTATTTTCCCAAAATCGACTTGATTTAATTTTTTATGATTATCAGCGTGCAGGCGAGTCCTTATTATTAGTTCCGGCTTCTTATAGTCGATCACCTATAACCACATCATATCGATTTCGCACTGTATAACCCCTAGAGTAGAGTAAATATGCAGTCTAGTGAAGAGGTGTACACTAGGAGAAAAAACTACCCGGGCAGTCGAGCGAGTGAAAAGATACACACACACACGCCCTGGCGACTGCGGCTAGTGGGGAATGAATGAAATATGTACTTTAAATCGCAAAAAAAAACATTTGAATTCGTTCGTCGACTCGACGAAATCTAAACATTGCCCGCAAATAAAAACTACCAGTAAAAACTTCAAAGGAATAACACATTTCAAGACACTATTTGTTGAACGGAAAGATTTGTAAATTGTGTCTAATAGACACTTTAATATTCCATTAGAAATTTAAGGTTTTGGTAATACATTTTAATTAGAAGGAAAAATGTAGCTTGATTATAAAAATCTTTTATTATTATTGATACTATCTCTTATACTCTTTCAACACTATCTATGTATACTCGGTATTATGCGAGACACATATGTTTGTTGTAAGAAAATAGAAATGCCAATCATTTATTGTATATTACAGATTAAAAAAGTAGATCAAGTTTACACTTTAGTATACTATCATTTATAAATGAATGTTTAGTATATTAGTTAATCGTT
>JARFOC010000198.1:1786570-1797295 GCA_031763485.1 Osmoderma eremita | reverse complement strand
TATAACGCTTAACAGAGCAATAGTTATCGAAGCGATAGTTTACCGATCGACAACTTTCAGAAACCCAAACGGAGTTTTTCGATTCGATAAAGTTATGGAACCGATAGCTATCGAACCGATAAAGTGACCTTTCAGAAACTGGGCATAAGAGACCGTATACCCAGTTATATGACAATTGTATTTTCTGCCGAAATCCGGTCGATACTCCTTCAATACGTATATATATATATTGATTTAAATATTTGTATTAGATAGCAATCAATGCGGATGATCATATAGTTGAACGTGTGTGTAGGTGGTAGACAGTTCAAACACCAGATATTTAACACAACAAATATATTGTAGATAGAAAAGTACATCTTCTCTACATACGTCTTCGTTATTTCTTGATTTAAACTGTAAACATTACTAAAACGGAAATGTCAAATTAAATAAAAATAAAGGAACAAATAAATAACAAATTTGATCTGTCGGAACAAAGGTTGCATGAAAAGGTGAATACAAACCCCACAAAACCTTTTTTCTTTTCTTTCTCTTTAGTCAATAATAAAAATCTCGCAGGTGGAATTAGCAAGTTCGCCAGTGTAATTATAATAGTAATAATTGCGGATAGAAACTAGAACTTGTGTTTGTGACGGTGCTTTCGTGACAATTCGGGGGGTGACCTGTGTCTACTAGAACGCGTTGGAGATCGTGACGTAGATTTATGCGAATGTTCGTATTTGGAAGATCTGGGGGAATAGGGGGAGTACCGGTTCGATCTGGTCGACGAGCGCGACGGGGAATTGTATTTGCCGTTAGAGCTGGACCTACTGGAGGTAGGCGAGGGGGGGCTCTTGTGACGATACTTGGAGGATGTCGAGGAAACGGAAATGGGTAGGGACATTGGGGAGTGGCGTCTTATCCTAGGAGGACTGGGCGGGCTCAACACCCTGCTTTTCTTACGTGACGGCGATCTGCTTTTCGACCTAAAAATTGTAAAATGTATACGAATTCGATTAATACAACAATACAACCAATCAATGCCTATAATACTTAATAATAATAATAATATTATTATTACTTGAGTGTGATGATATTTATAGAAATTAACAAATACTTAAATAAAAACATTCTTTTTGAAATATCTATGTAATAAGTATACCTATATAAGACAATGAGAAAATATAAATATGTAGTTAAGAACGGGTTGAATGCAACTAGATTCCACATTTTTCGTTAACGCGAGGAAATTACGTCGAACTAGTTTTAAAAATGGAATCTAATTGTATTTTGGAGTTACTATAAAAATCATTTAATTATTTAAAATGTTACCTGTGTTTCGATGACGAACCGCTCGAAGAACTTCGAACATGCTTTTTAAGTTTTCTAGTACTACAACATCAGTAACAAGCATGAGCCCATATCGAGACAATATATTTCTTTGTTAAGTTATTTTTCGATTTTATCCCACAACATTAAGCGCACAGACATTACCGCTAAACTCTGACGCGAATTAATTAACAGTAGTGAAAATAGAAATGTGACGAAATCGTATATTCGGTATTTTTATGCGAATGCACGCAGTATAAAATCGAAATTAATATACAGTGAGCACGTAAAGTTTGGAATAAATTCAGGTGTTTTTCCTCGAAGAAACGCTCGGACCAGTCGTTTCTTGATTTTAGTTGCCGTTTTTCGGTGATTATTCTATGTATACAGGTGACTCAAAAACAACTCACTTTTTTTTTAATGGAAAGAACTTTTTTATTTCATTTTTTAAAGTCCGCGTCAAATTCTGAACATGTCTTATGTATCATGTCCTATGTCTGAATTCAACTGTTTTCGAGAAAAATGTAACTTGCACATCAACATATTATTTATTTAGAAAAAGTAGTAAAACGCAATAAAAAATAAAAATTATTTTATCAAATGTTGGAAATTACCTCCACCAACTTCCTGGCAGTATCCGAGACGATATTGATATTCCTGCAAAACGTTATTAACTACGTTAGGTTCTATCAATCTCATTTCGTGTCTTCCTACTCTTTAAGTCTTCGATGTCGTTTGGTTGGTTAACGTAGACCTTACACTTAAGGCAACCCCACAGAAAATAAAACTAAAGGGGTCAAATATGGAGATCTGGTCGGCGACTCAGTTGGACCCCGTCGACTAATTCATCGTTCAGGGAAAACTGTATTGAGGTACTCACGCACAGGACGAGCTCCTTCTTGCTGATACCATAAGAAATCGTTTGGTATGTCAGGATCATCTGGATCGGGGTATAAAGTGGCAAGACATGCTAGGTCATCTTCTAAAAATTCTAAATATCTGTCCTCGTTTAAGTTCCCATCAAAGAAAAAGGGCCCCAACAATGCCGGCCTAAATATTGTCTTTTTGAGGATATTGGGTATGACATTCCATTATCCAGCGGGGATTTTCAGTATCCCAATACCGACAGCTTTGTTTATTTACACCTTCATTGTGACAAAACGTTGCCTCCTCCGAAAATACAATTCGTTTTGAAAACTGTGGATCGTTATTGCACAAATTCATGAGTATCAAAATTCAAGTCGTTTGTCGTGGTCATCTTCATTTAGTTCATGAACCAATTGGACTTGTAAGGATGCCATTTATTTTACTTTAAATGTTGTAGGACGGATGTCTAACAGATTTGATTTTCCAATGCAATACTGCGGCTAGGCTTATGGTGGTCTTCTTGAACAGCCACTAATACATTTAGCTGTTAACCATTTTACAAATTTCCTTTTAGGTGCGCATCCTGTCCCCATAATCAATCATTATTAGTATCTATTCGCACTCTTTCATTGAGACGCATCATGGAAAAAAAACTTATCATAATAAGTTTTGCTAAGACAAAGTCATTTAAGATATGAGTCAACCATATCAGCAGTATGATACAATTCAAAGTTTTATTTACATAATTTAAGTGTTTAAGTTTGGTTGAATTTTTTAGGCTTCTACAATTTTTTTCGGAAACAGTTGAAATTCAGGTATGGGACATGATATATAAAATATGTTCAGAATTTGACGTAGAACTTAAAAGTGAAATAAAATAAACGGTGTTCCCTCGAAAAAAAGTAAGTAAGTAACATGTTTTTGGGTCACCCCCTATACGTGAAATAATCATCACAAAAACGGCAACTAAAATCAAAAATCGACCGGTCCGAGGGTTTCTTCGAGAAAAAAAACACCTGAATTTTAAATGAATTTATTCCAACCTTTACGTGCTCACCGTATGAACAATACAGTATTTGAAATGGTATACTTACATATCCTTGTAATAATTGGTTTCTTCATCTGTCGAATCGCCCTTGTCGCTATTGTCATACTCGCGCTTGTGCTTCGAGGATTTCTCCCTGTCCTTCTCTTTCTTCTCCTTCTCGGACTTCCGCAACAGTTTACGCCTGTAATGTTCAACCTGCTGTGGTACCGACCAGCCGCTTTTTAACGATCTAGAACCAGACTCGAGTTCGTCTTGATATTCCATGGCTTTAACCTCAATTTCTCGCAATTTTGTGCGCCTTTCCTCGGTCATTGTCCTACTCAATAAAATTGCATCTAAAGTTAAATCTGTTTCGACTAAACACTCACGCATATTACACAATCAAAATCCGGCATAATCGGGATTTGTAGTCTTGTGATTTTTGTTTGTCCCATTATTTTTTGTTTCGTCATTATTATTATTATTATTATTATTTTAAAATCCATGTGGCAGTAACACTTACTAATGCTTTATTTTATTTTTTTGAATATAAAATAAATAAAAGAAAAAAGATACTCCTAAACTTTTCTACCCTCTTTCTCCTTCTCCCTTCCTCCCACGCTCTCTCTCTCCTTCTCCCTCCCTCCCACACTCACTCTCTCCTTCTCCCTACCTCCCACACTCTCTCTCCCCTTCTTCCTGCCTCCCTCCCACTCTCGCGCCCTCTCTTTCTCCCTCCCCTTCCACTCTCTCTTTCTCCCTCCCCTTCCACTCTCTCTCTCTCTCTCCCTCCCTTCCACTCTCTCTCTCCCTTTCTCTCCCATTTTCTTATTAATCTCATCGTTGCTACTTGTCTTTACCTTATGTCAGTACCATCATTAGAATCTTGTGTATCATTCTGGGTACTATCCAAACTAGCGTCCGCGCTGCTTTCTAGGAGATCCCATTTACTCGTGGTCATTGCTTGGGCTTCGACTTGCTCCGGATCCACCGTCTCCCACTTCGAACGAATAAATCCAGACAGCACCGTTGACTCGCTATCTCTTTCTTTGTCGCTGTCCTTATCGTCCTGGATATCCTCAATTGCTTTCCCTACATTGGTCGCAAAGTAGTTTAACAGTAGCATACAACAAACACGTTACCTTACCATCGATATCTTCTGAAGGTGATGGACTTCTCAACTTCTGTTTCATCGCACTCTTCAACAGCGCAGCCCCATCCATTGGAACGTCAACCTCATCGTCGATTTGATCGTGTAAGGGGTCACCGTCGATATTGTCCCCTTCCAAATCCTCTTCTTGTGGCTACGATCAAATTGCAATGTTTTTATTTGAATTGGAAAAAGATACAAAAGTAAGATAACAGCCGTAGAAATTAGATTTGAGAAGAATCGAAAACAAAACAAAACGGAAAAAATTAGAAATACAACGTATCGATAAAATTTGAAAATAAGACCCATAGTAGCAAAAATATAAGAGGAAAAACTAAGGTGGCATGGACATGTGAGAAGGATGCCAGAAGAAAGGATAGTTAGACAGATACTCAAGGCTAAAACAACTAAAACGAAAGCAAGAGGTCCACCAAGAATATTGTTGGAGGAAGTGAGGGCAGCAGTGGTTAGGACAAAAGTGGGAAAACACGCAATATATCAGGTAACCAAATAAGTTCAAGCGATTTTTTTATTCGTTGCCATTTCCGTTATTTAAAACTAGGAATTAAACGAAAAAACACAAAATGTGTATGTATCCGATAGAAAAAGATTCATACTAAAGTAGATGACAGATAACAAACAACTGCTATCGATCAACAATTTAAAAAAATATGCATGGCACTCTATACAAAAACCGCACAAACTTATTTGGTTACCTGATAGAAAAATATGGAAAAAAATGAGCGAAAGTCCGGTTCTACCGTTAGTTTGAAATATGCCGGCGAGGTATAAGGTTGGGCGAATTCGCATGCACGTGTTTGTTCAATTTATTTTCAATTAAAAATCTTATCTGTTACAATGGTTTATACGTGTTGCGCCATTGTTGCGGCCCTGGTTGTCGCGGGAAATTATAAAAATGGTCCGAAAGTGGGCAGATTTCAGATTCCAAATGACGCCGACTTACTTGGAAAACGGATATTTGCTATTCCCCGAAAAGATATTACAAATACTGTAGGATGTGTGTTACATTTTACGTAAGAAAATATGCATTTTTCGACAGCAACCGATTGAAGAACCGGTGAAACTATAAGCTTGGAAAACCCAAAGAAATTTTCATTCTTTCAGTTACCTGAGCACTGGTTAAATTATCGATTTGCGAAAGAACAGAATCTTTTTTAGTATGGTCAGGAGCGATAGTCAACTAGAAATAACATAATATATGCAAAGGAAATTACAGATTTATTATTTGAAATAGACAAAAACGGTCTAGAAAAATGTCATTAAGCTCACACCGGGAAAGTATTTTAAACCACATAAATCGGACGAGGATTCGCATAACCATACTGCATTCTTTGAACAATGTGGGACATCTAGCGGTAAAATTTTGAAATTCTCCCCCTCCCGAGGGATAAAAGGCCCCAGTGCTCTTACGTCACGCAATTGCATAGAACTTGTAAAGAAAGATATCGTCATTCAAACAAACAGTTTGCTTAAAAATTGCCAATGATAAAAACTGAATGTTTTTGTATTTTATATCTGCAGTCACTATAGTGCAGCTCACGTTTTAAAGGAAGTATCGCTCTTATAGACGATATCCATCGTTTTTTATTTTATACGTATTTGTTTACGGCTATCCTTTTCTGTAACGGGGATTGTTGCCATGTTATATGGTGGCTGTTGGTATTATTTACTGTTTATGTCATTTATAAATTGATAAATGACAAAAACAGTAAACAATACCAACAGCCACCAAATAATATATGGCAACAATCCCCGTTCATCCTTCTGTGTCACCTGTATTCTCCCAGCTTTTCTTGTCTTCTATTACGTTTTTATCTTCGATTTGTTGGAAATAGTATCACAACAAAAAAAAAACAAGTGCAATAAATATGTACTTGATGAAGGAGCCGCTGAACAGGGATACACCATCCTGAGATTACCACCGTACCACTGCACCTTAAATATCATTGAAGTGGTATGGGCACAGGTCAAGGGTTATATCAGGCACAATAATACAAGATTTAAAGTTCAAAATATGCCTATGCTTATTCAGCAAGGATACGAGTACAGAATTGGCAAAATGTCATTAAAACATGTTATGTGTAATGTTTGTAGTGATATTCTGAAAGAACTATTTTCATTCTTCCAACCGGAGGGCCTTCATTAAAGGCAATACTTCAGACTAAAATGCGAGTTAAAAGAAGCGGCCTTCACGAACCGTTTATGGTGACGTTACACATCAGCTCTCCGGCAGTGCTATTTCGATGGTAACGCCATACACCCTTCGGGGTAAAATTGGCTCAAAGATTATGATGATGATGAAAACATACCTCATTTTCTAATCCTAAAAGGGTATTGTGTAATTTATCCATGAATACTTTCGGATATATCGAATCTTCCCACGCCTTCAAAGTCCTCAACACCCTAGCTTTAAATCCCTCGGCTTTCAAGCGGCCTTCTAATTTATCAAAGGATAATTTTAGTTGTCTCATGATATCGATGAGTCTGCTTTCGAATCTAAAATACTTGTATATTAGTATTGGATATGACATTGAAAATATACGCTTACGCTTTGCGATAGAATGAAGCTTTATTTATTTTGACGGCGCAATTGTGTAAAATGTCTGAAACTAGGTATAATCGTGCTATTTTCTTTATGATAACAGTACTCTCATTTGACAAGGATTCGGTTACGCAGTCTGTTACTTCTTCGGCTGCCTCACTGTGTTCAATACAAAATACCATTACTTCACCTATTCTTTTGGCTTCGGGTGTCAAATTACGTATTAAATCTTCTAATCTATCCCTTTGCCTATAATTTAAAAGCATTAACGACATACAATACCTCCTAATAATAGTCGTACGTGTTGGATAAAGTTCCTTTCGTGGACATTCTTTCGTCATCGTCCACAATGAGCTCATCTGGCATGCCCGCTGTATAACAATTCATTAGGGGTGGCTTCCAGATCGATCCTTCTTTGAACATACGGAACTCTTTCTGTGACCATTCTTTTTGAGAATCGCCATGCATTATAGAATAAATTTTCCATCTATAGTAAATATGTGCCGGACTTTGATTTTCAAATAAAAATCTTTAGAACACAGAATGTCAGTTGTCAAGACATAAAGACACTTTAAAATAATATACCTAAATAAGGGGTTATTGATTTCCCTATTCATAATCATAGCCTCGAACATAGGTCCTTCTCTAACGACAAACTCCACCATCCGATGTATTAACATTAATAAATTCCTGAAAATGTCTTATTAAAATATTTGACATATAAAATGACATGCACTTTACCTGTCAGTTGGAATTACAACTTTTACTATTGATCGTTTCAAAACTTCATTGAACTCCTCTGTTGATTTTGGTAGTACATCTTTATCCTTTCCCTGCGGCTGGGCATTGAAGGGTAAGCCCGACGGAGGGGGCGGCATGGACAACTCCAATAACGCAGGTGGGATATAGATAGGGTGTGGCGGGATAACAACCGATTTACCCCAACCCAATTTCATCTCGTACCCAATAATATCTTTACCTAACAAAATATATATATTAATGCATATTATAGCTTGCGATTTGTAATATTCGAGGACGTTGCTACGTGACAAACCGCAAACCCAGCTACGCGCGCAACGTCCGAGAATGTTTAAATCGCCAATATCCGAGTTATATCCAAAACTTTATCGTATCTTCAACGATGGTGATATAATATAATCAACAATTCTGTTTGTCAATTAAAAATAATAATAATAACAGGTCCGGAATAACAAACACGGTTTATTGTTACACCATGAATGATATGAATGGCACAATTAACCGCCCACTAGTTCCTTGTTGTAAAAATGCCCGTATTATAGTTTTTATGTACGTTTGATGAGTGTGCCATGCTTTTATTTAGACATTTAATCAGAAACAATATCACTACTGTAATTTTTGTAAAAATATTCGCAAAGAATACGTTATTGCGTTGTTAACGTATTAGTGCAGATTAAACTTTCTTCATTTATGTCATTGTTATTATAATTTTTGATATTCGCTTTATTTGTGTTCTTTTTTGTGAATTAGAATTAAGTTTAAAGCAATCCTACAACTGAAATGCCAATGGATGCTGTTACTGTGGCTAAAGCTGTCGCAATGGTAGATGGCGGACGAAGTCAACGTTATGTGGCTAGAATTTTTGGAATACGACGCTCTACTGTAAAAGATGCTGAAAAACGATTCCGTGAGACTGGTTCCCACACGAGAGGTCCTGGGCAAGGCCGTAAACGCTGCACATCCGGTCGTGATGACAGATTTATTGTCAACACTGTGCTTCGAAATCGGTGTACCACTGCAGTTGAAGTGCGTAACCGCCTTCATGAGGTAAGATTAGTTGATGTTAGTGAGCGTGCGATTAAAAGAAGACTTGGTGAACAACAACTGAAAACTAAAAGGCCGGCCCAATGTCCACAATTGCTCCGACGGCACCGAGTCTCTCACCTTCGGTTTGCTCAAAATCATTCTGTTTGGAATATTGAACAATGGAAGCAAGTTCTCTCAGATGAGTCAAGAATCTGTTTAAGGGTACCAGATGGAAGAGAGCAAGTATATCGACGATCCGGAGAGCGATTTGCACGTTATGCAGACAGTGAGTTTCGGTGGAGGGTCTGTTATGGTTTGGGGTGGTATTCAGGCCCATCTTTAGGCATGGGCACACTGGGCTTTAGCCCCGGGCCCCGCGATCAATGGGGCCCCCTGATCTTCGTGACAGCAGCGGAATCGATTTTAAATTTCTCTCGAAAGGGCCCAATGCATCCCAGTGTCCAGGGCCCCCGCCTGGCTTAAGACGGCCCAGGTGGTATTTGTTACGATGAGTTTCTTATTGTTGATAGAGGCAGTTTAACGGGGGACAGATACTTGGAAGAAATCATACTAGACCATGTGATACCATTTGCATCTTACATTGAGGATGGTTACTGACGTTACTGAATATCTTAATAACGTTGGGATTGAGAGAATGGAATGGTCTGCACAAAGCCCAGATCTCAATCCCATAGAACATGTTTGAGATAAATTAAAAAGGAAGGTGAGGGCTCGAATGCCAGCACCTCAATCCTTGGCGGAGCTTAAAGTTGCCTTAAGAGAAGAGTGGGACCTCATACATCAGAATGTGATTCCAAATCTTATTAGAGGACTTCCAAGGCGCTTAAATAAAGTTATAAGAGCAAGAGGAGGCAACACCCACTATTCAGCTACTAATCTGTATATACAGTAAAATCCTTGTTATCAGTACAGTATACTTTGCTAAACATTATCAAAAAAAACAAAACAAACGACTACTTTTTTCCCATATGTGCTTAATTAAGTAGATTTTACTTATTTCCACATGTAATAAAGGCTATTAAAAAAAATGTTAGATATTTGTAATTTTACAAAGTAGGCAGTTAATTGTGCCGGTGAGTGTATATGATGGCAGACAGCAGTAGGACAATCCCTATTCGTGAGTTTTATTTGTGTCACGACACAAAATACTCAACAATCATTGGGGAAACAGTCGTTTAACTCGTGACGTATTTTAAAATAATCACTCTGTAAATACGATATGTGATTAAACTCATGTGAATTTTTTTTAGTATCTCAACATTTTTTGGTGTTTGAACAGAAATAGTACGTACTAATCTAGTATATATTTGCATATAAAGTATTTATTCGAGAAAAATAATACTGAATGTTAAATTATATACGAGGGTGATATGATAAATACCCGTATTTGACGACAGATGGCGCTTTGTGTGAAAATCTGCATTACCGACTGTGAGTACTATTCTTTAGTCGACATCTATCAAAATTTCGGAAAGATTCATCGAGTACCCAACTTTTTATAGCTGTTGAAAGTGACTAAGTGTATGTATTTTTGCAATCATGGAAATAGAACAACACCGGTCAGTGATTAGATTTCTTTCTTTGGATGGGAAAACGTGTGCAGAAATCAATGACGAGTTGCATGCGGTTTATAAGAATCATGCACCATCGAAGGCTACCATCAGATACTGGCTTGATGAATTTAAGCGTGGTCGAACCACCGTCTTTGATTAGGAGCGCCCAGGTTGTCCCGTTGAGGTGACTACGGACCATATGGTCAATACAGTGCATAATATCGTATTAACAGACTGCCGGATGAAAATATGGCTAAGATGACAAACATCCCAACTAGCACCAAAGTAACTGAAACCGAGACGGGAACCTATTTGAAGTAGCTTAGACGTAATTGTGACTATAAATATTACTTTTTTGTATAAATTACTTCAATTGCCAAATTTAAAGTCTCCGAAACGTAGTTTCTACCACAATTTGTTACTTTGTAGTAAGATAACTTTAAAGTCA
>JARFOC010000198.1:1758015-1786470 GCA_031763485.1 Osmoderma eremita | reverse complement strand
GTTATGTCGCGAGATACTTCAAAGTCATTTTAATAGTCGTAATTACGTTCCCAGATACCTATTGTGCTAGTTGGGATCTCAATTGAACGTGTACAAAATATCCTGCAGGAAAAATTGGGTATGAGAAAGCTATCTGCCAGATGGGTGCCGCATCTGCTGATGATTGCGTGACAACTTCAACGCAATTTTATAGCGGCGAACGTGCACCAAAGAAGGCAAAGACGAGGAAGAAAGGAAGAAAGATCACCGGTCAGTACTATGCTAATTTATTGGACCGATTCGACGCTGAAGTGAAGAGGAAAAGGGCAGACCTAGCGAAGAAGAAAATCCTGTTACACCATGATAACGCCCCGGTTACGGTACGAAGTGGTGCCCCATCCACCATATTCGCCAGATTTGACTCCCTGTAATTTCTTTCTTTTCCCTACTATGAAAAAAATGGCTTGGTGGAAAGCGGTTTACGTCGAATGAAGCTGCCATTGCGGAAACAGAGACCTATTTTGCAGAGTTTCACAACTCTTATTCTTCGGATGGCTTAAAAAAGTAAGAACATCGTTGGACTAAGTGTATGGAGCTAGAAGAAGATTATGTCCAAAAATAAATATGCAAAACAATTGCCCTGTTTTTCTGAACACAGGTATTTATCATACCTCCCTCGTATGTATACAAATTAATTGTTATATATCAGGTAACTAAATCAGTTAGTTCGGTTTTTAATGGTAAAATATAAATATTTATTAAGAAACAATAATACACTATTTTCATAGAAGTAATTGCCATACTCAATGATCTTTGGCCAGCCTGATACCAATTTTTGTATGCCGGTATTGTAGAACTCTATGGATTTGGAATAAAAAAATTGACGGACTGCATTTACTAACATCAACTCGAGTTTTGAGCCATCTATGCTTTATCCAGAGACAAAAAAAGGTGGTAATCACTTGGCGAAATGTTAGGAGAATAAGGAGGATAACGTAGTAACGTTTCCCAGTCAAGTTCAGATTTTTTTTAGAGCGTGCTTCATCGGTCAAGCTGAGATCTCATGAAGAAAATATTTTGAACCACCTGTGTGTTGTCTATCAATTCCGGCATCATCTCCGAATGCGGTACGTATGTTTCGCGTCGCCACTGCAGCTTTGGTACCAAGTTTGTACTCATAGAGTACACAACCTCGAATTAAAGTTTTATTCCCTGCCATTTTCAATTATTTAAAACTAGGAATTAAACGAAAAAACACAGAATGTGTATGTATCTGATAAAAGAAGGATTCATACTAAAGTAGATTACAGATAAGAAACAAGTGCTATCGATCAACAACTTAAAAATATTCATGGCACTCTACTTTATACAAAAACTGCACGAACTTATTTGGGTACCTGATATTTCTGATTGTAGTTGTGAGATTCTGGTTCTATCGAACGATCTAGGAAAATTGTTTGAAAAATTCTGATTTTCCTGATACCATTTATATGCGATAATCATTAGTGTAAGTTAAATTTCGTAATCGTATTAACCATTCAACTGTCATTTTTTCATGACTAACTGTTTTATTAAACTAATTTCAAAAAATCTCGGTTTTTTAACTTTAAAATATCTTAGAAATTAATGACTTTAGAGAGTGTGCGTAGTAAAAATGAAAGTACCTAAACCATTCTTTCCTTTTATAATATAAAATACAGGATGATCCGTTTAAAATTGAAAAAATAATGTGTTTGGTATTCAGTTTTGACAATTTTGAAAAAATGTCACTTTGCTTAAAACCGAATATCAAAAATGTATGCATGTAAGAAAAAATTTTCAGACTGTGTTGTTTGCAGTATACAAGACTTTGAACTCACAGTGATTTTCATATTAAATTGACCGTAACATCTCCCAATGAAATGAAAGCAGTTCAATTAAATAAAATAAATCAAGACTTTTCTGTGTCATTGTGGATTCCCACCTTAATAATTGTCAAAAACGTTTTATGGAATAAGATCATAATAGTTGAGAATACGATAAATACTTTAATTTGTGCAAGTTGTACCATTCAAATTTCTTAAAGCTCGCTCCCCATCTTTCCGGCTCATGTAAGCTACAAAACCACAATTTCTCCCTCGGGACTTCTCTTCATCTGAGCGGGGCCACATAATCTTAATGCTAGCTAATGGTCCATATCGCCCAAATATTTCCATAAGCTGTTGTTCCGTTATCTACAAAATTGTTACATATAACAAACATTATACCTCAGTACATTGACGATTACCTTCGGATTTAAGTTGCCTAAATACAAATTAGTTGTAGTGGGATCGCCATTATCGAATGATCCCATGTCACCGCTCTTCAAAAATAAATCTAATTCAGATTCTATTGGGGTGCGTAGTGCCCCTTTGTACTTATGTCTTTCCTCTCGTTCCTCTTGTATTCTAAAATTACCATTACAATTGCCACCATGATATATCACATAAGAAACTAACTCACTGTCTAAGCTCTTCTTTAAACGATTCTAAATTACTTTTGGTTAAGGGTTTCTTCTTTCCTAGTCTTTCTGGCTTCCGATCGACAGCCAATAATTTAGCGTAAGCTTGTGCTTGTTCTGCACTTGTTGGTAAATCCTGTGAACTAGATGCGAGGCGTGATTGTGGTTTATATAACTTCCCTTTTTCCCTCGTGTCTTCCTCTGTGAATGCAAACTTATGAATAAAACAGACAGTCTCGTAATCATCTGAAATTACTTCTAGCACCGGCATCATAGGTTCCTGCTTTGACCCAAACCTTACTGGATCCATTGAGGGGCGTCTCTTGGAACGTCTCTACGAACTCTTGAAACACCTAATGTGGCAGGTTTGACATATTAACGTTGCAGGTTATGAATTTAAAGATAGATAAAAATTAGGATCTAAAACTCCACTCACATGAGCTGCGGCCTTTTCCTCCTCTTTCTTGCGTTGTTCTTCTAATTCGCGTTTCGATAATGTCCTCTTGCCCATTGTACCAATAGTAAATGCTTTTAATTTCTGTATTGGTATTTTCTGTTTGATTAAAATACTTTAATCAAATTCGTTATGCGGCGATTAGACGTTACCTACCTTCACTTTATCCGACATAATCGCACGGAACTCTCATGACAACTAATATTACACATCCCAGAGTCAAGAAGAATACATAAATAAGAAGTTATAGGTGTTTTCGTATAAAATATAATTGAATATGTTATACAAATACATAAAGATGTGCTTCAGGAAAATTGCATTACTATGAAGTTATCTAATGTGAAGTTAGCTCTTTTATCATGAAGAATAAATTATTCATTTACTGTAGTTTTTATTTGTGAAGGGTATAATTATATACTACACACACTAAATTTTAAGAAAAATAGAGTTCTATTCGGTTTTTGAACGAAATATACAATAATAATTTTAAAACGAACATACAGGGTTATCCAAAATTTTAACCGATGTGTTTAAACCATGAGGTAATGGTAGGAATCTGATAAAGTGGAACACCGATCGAATGTAACGATTCTACATCGGCCATATGTAATTGTTGTTTATAGCATCTACTTTTTTCTTTTTTTTTACAAATGAATCGAAAAGTAATATTTCCAACTTGTATTGTGCTGTTAGACGATATTCAATTCTCCCCTAGCAACAGTTTGGACGTTTTGCCTGTGTTTAAAAATGTAAATAGAACATTTGGATGGTGAAAACGAACAAAACCAACACAGAGCGAAGGTTATGTGTATCATTCATACCGTGTCCGTTTATAACCCATCTCCCAACTCTCGCTCAAATTGGTTCAACCAGGTTGTAACGGTGACGTCAGAGAAAGCACATTCGAAAATTATTAGTTAAACCGAATGATAACTGATCAGAACCAATGGTACAATCGAAAACGTCTAGTGACTTTGTCCGAGGACAGGTTAAATTTCCCGCCATAGTTTTTGGTGTATTTGTCATTCGTCATTTGTAACTATTGTTTATACCTTTTATCATATGCGACTCGTTTACTAACCTACAGTATTTGTATTCTGTCTTGGTATTCTTATTAATTTCGCATTTATTATAAAATCACTTGTTTTCAGAACTATTGTCACCTCAAATAATTGCGCTCCTTGATCCATTTTAATAAAGCCAAGATATATAATTATTTTGATACATCATCCTTCTTGAGACGGCACTGATACAATTAGGTATGATCAACGTAATAAATATTTGATGTGGCGGGAAATTTAACCTGTCTCTTGACATAAGATCATTTTACAGCTCTCGCAACGAAACAGCCGACTTTTGACAGCGATAATGTTAAAATCATACTAAACAGAACTTCACATTTAGCAAATGCATAGTAGTGTCAAATCTAGTGACATTTCGTGCGCGTAGGATTTCTTCAATTAGTGCGTTGCCAGTTGCTTAGATAAGGTAAGTTGTCAAAGCACTTACTTGACATTTGTCATTTTGACGTTCTATCTAGTATTGAGTTTTCGTATTTTTTTAACCATAACCTATCTGTATATCTGTCACACCATATATGCTTTGTAATACGTGGCAACCATGTCATGAAAAGACAAAATGTCAAAAGTCTGTTGTTTAATTGCAGGAGCTACATATGGCCCGTTTGGAGATTTCAATATTTTGTATGGCCCTTGACAAAAATGAGTTGCTCATTACTGCTATAGATTAAAATCAAATAACTGGTAAACTTAAATGTATCACAATTTATTTCCTCAAGAATATTGCACAATTTTACATGTTAAATATTGTTAATAAATACAAATAAATAAACATACAAACGATCACACTTTAAAATATCAATATCACAACATTATTACAAACGCAAACAATTGCATTACGGTTTATTGCGTTATTTCAAGTACCTCATGAGAAGGACATCATAAGTACATAAATCATAAGGCTTACGAATTAAAAGCCCTACTTTTGTGGCTACTAATTGCAATACTAAAATTATTTACTTTGGGTTATCTGTATTACGGTGGGCCTGTATTCGCGATATTCTGAAACATTATTGGATATCAACGGTGGGTGTATATGAGATGTTGCCGGAAACCTCTTTCCGGCAATATCAACTTCATATGTTACGTCCTTCGATATTATAAAATCAGTTGTTATATTTTTTATCTTAGACGACTTAGGCCTATGAATGAAACCTAAACATATTAACTTGTTTCTTGAGAATCCATAACTGGAACATCAGATATTAACACCAAATATGGCACTGAAGGGCGTCAAGCTTACCCCGCTGATGTTACACTGCCTACATATTCGTTATTCCTATAAATTGGTTCACCTCCCCACGGCCAAATATCTGTATCAGGGTTCGTATCATTCATCTGAAAGAATACTAATTGCTTTGTTATTCCATGCTTTTTTTGGTGCTGTAATGCAGCTTTCCCTATGAAATTTTCTTCCTAACAAAATAAATTTGATACATGATCTATATTACAACATTATCAATTATCTGTTAACTTTATCTAATGAAACAATATAACCATTTCCAGCCTCAAACGGTGTCGTGAAACTCGTCAATTCTTCCCCCCAAAACGGTATAAACCTTTCCATTCTCATAAAACGTTGTGTCAAAGTACCCACGTCTCGTACTCCATAATCTTTCCCAACCTAAAATATTGTTTTAAATTTCTTTAAAACGAACACAGGGTGACGCATTAGTGAGGCAAAACTCGATATATCCGTAATCATATAAGATATCAAGATATTTACGAAAATTGTAGACAGTCTTAAACGTAACATTTTAAAATTATTTTCATATATACGGGTGTTTCATATCACCGGGGTAAAACAAACATACGTTTTCTTAAATGGAACATCCTATATATTATTTCAGATTTAGATTAAGCTCGTGCCTCACACCTCCAATATATAGGGTGTTCAGAAGTTATGGTATATTTTATACGCAAATCACTGTGACTTCGAGGTCTTGTATACTGCAAATGACACAGTCAGAAATTTTTCTTTTACAAACATAATTTTTTTATATTGGCGCACTTTTATAGCAAAGCAACTTGACCATTCACTCGTCCTTCCAAAAATATGTGGTCCAATTACTCAATCTCCTAGCTAGTAATGAAGACTTAAGACTGTCTTACTGTCATTTTTCCACGATTAACTCGTTATATTAAAATGATTTCTAAGAATCTCACTTTTATGAAAAAGACTTTAAAATATCTTAGAAATTAATGACTATAGATATAGAGTGCTTAATAAAAATGAAAGTAACTAAACTATTCTTTCCTTTTACGATATAAAATACAGGCTGATCTATTTAAAATGATTGAGTTTTGACTCGCCCTGTATCCAGTGACAATTTTGAAAAAAAATGTCACTTTGCTATAAAAGTGGACCAATATCAAAAATCTATGTTTGCAAAAGAAAAATTTCAGACTGAGTTGTTTGCAGTATAGAAGATCTTGAGCCTACAGTAACTTGCATTTAAATTGACCATAACTTCTGAAACACGCTGTATAATTCAATAACATTGCATATTGTGGGTGCGAGGCATGAGCTTAACCTAAATCCGAAATAATATACAGGGTATTCTATTTAAGAAAACGTATGTTTGGTGGGTGATATGAAACACCCTATATATATATATATATGAAAATAATTTTAAAATGTTAATTTTAAGACTGCCTACAGTTTGCGTAAATAATTTTTTTGGTATCTTATATGATAACAGATATATCGAGCTTTGCCACACTAATGCATCACACTGTATGTATGGTAGACCTACTGTCATTAATCTGTAATAGACATGTAACGCATATTCTGATGGTATATACAGGCAATATCCGGGTTCTCCTGTATGTGTAAATGACATTACCATAACGTCAGAGGCGTATCCGACATTAACTTTTTTATACGAGAACGGTGCTAAAGCCATATTTGTATTAGAAAGTTCATTCAGCAATTCAGCAGCCTTCGGTCCGACTACATTTACTACAGTATACATGGAGGTGACATCGTTCAGGTCGACCGTAGACTTTGGGGGAAGGTGATTCTTCATCCATTCATAAACTCGTGTTTGCTGACTGGTCGGTGATACCATAAAGTAGCTAAAGTTGTGAAGTGTAGTATGAGTATAAAAACAGTTTAGTATAAAATAATAGGATACGGTGGCTTAAACTAGCAAAAATTAAAATTCCCTTACCACAATCTACAAAGGAAGACGTAGCACTCTGCTAGATATGCATCACATAGAACACCACTTGAATGACACTATTATTCAGTTTTATAACGTATAGTTATTCAAGTGGTGTTATTTAGTATTATAACTGTTATTCAAGTGGTGTTATTCAAGCGGTGTTCAGTGTGGTGCATATTTCCCAGGGTGTTACGTCTAACATTGTCTTCCTTTGTCGATTCTGCTGAGGATGGCAACATAGTTGCTGAAATACGTATCTGGAGTTCTTCACTCATCAAGGTGGTACCAGAATTTTTATTTTTATTAAAAAAACAGTTTACACAGTAAAATGTACCTTTTTTCAGATGTTCTGACTAACATACAATCATTCTCGTAACCACCTCGTTCATTTTGCATCCCCGTATGAACAATCCCTCCGATCGGTATATCCACTTCGTTTGAGCAAAGTATTTGTAGATAATTAACAACATCCATGTTCTCTGACTTGAATGAAAGCAGAGAAAAGAATATTCCTTTTAATTGAATAGTATAGAGCAGAGATTTCGTTCATTGTCTACTATTGCACTACCATTTTTATGTTAAGATATGTATAAGCGTGCTAAGCTGTTATCTCCAGGTCTTTGTGGATTTTGAAATTAATTCATATGCTCAGTAAAGTGATAGACAATTTACCTTTATTTCTATTTTTGAAAATGATGACATATCAATTATACCTACACCTTCCCGGCAAGCTAAATACTCTTCCCTCATAAAATCAAAGAACGTTGGCTTATAAAAACTTCCCTGTGGCATTTCTAGTTTTTTACTACCTCCTAAAATCCAAAACGACTACTAACACTAAATTCATATGAGCTAACATTTAATATTGACCTTTGTAGGTTGAGTCAAAATATAAAGCCCTTTCATAAGCCATTTTTATCCCAAACACAGCGCCGTGAGTTTCTAGCACGCTATAGAGAGGTGAACATCTCAATTTCCTTGCATAACGATATTCCAATTGATGTGGATATAGAATTGCATAATTCCTGCTTACAAATAACTGTTAGAAAGCTCTTTATTGTTGTAAATAATAATCTAGACCTGCCAACAATTTCTTTAATGCGTTGCTCTAGATATTGCCTGCTATTATGGACATCCAAAAATCGTTGTATTTGAAATGGGAGCAGATCCTGTGTCGGCTGACCCTCGACTATCCATTCGGCTACTGCTTTTCCTATACCACCCGCACCCTAATATCAATTTTTCAAAAGTAATGAAAACCATTATTATTATTACAATATACATATCTGAATTGTAACCACCTGTAGAGAATTTCCATTCATTCCGCATGCTACAAAATAATTGCTAACCGTAGGTGTTTCCCCTAATAACCACCGACCATCCGGTGTGAAATTGTCAGGTGAATTTACTAAAACGGGGTCTTTGCATTCGTTTAATACCGGCAATCTTTTTGTTGCATATTTCCAAAGAGTATCTGCATAAATTTAAATGTACAAATTATGTTGTTTAAAAGTTATATATTTACCAAAGTGTTCCCATTCGACCGATAGCTCGTCAATCCAATTTCTTGGTACCGATTTACCTTGGAAAGCAGGTTTTGCCTCTGGTTCAAACCAGCCAACCATTAAACCACCGTGATACTCCCTGGCATACGTAAAGGAATCGAAATCTCTTACGACAGGCATATCCTCATCTATAAACAAGAAATAATATTATAAATCAGTATGTTGGGTAAAATAAATACTCTACCAATATTTAGAAAGTTTGTAGTAGCATAATAATGTTGCGCGGGGTAAGCAGGGATCCGCACAGGTGGATTACATTTCAAACCCAATTCTCTAGCCCACATTCCAGCACAGTTGACAAAATATTCACAATTAATTGCTCCGTATTTGGTTTCTACACCTGCTACTCTATTGTTCTTGGTTAAAACCTTTTCAATCTTCACATCCTCAAAATATCTGACACCTTGTTTTTGTGCCAATAAAGCCAGGACATCACAAATCGCTTGTGGATCAGCTACTGCGTCTTCCGGCACAAAAACAGCTCCGACAATATCGTCGACATTCACATAATGATTATATTTCTTTATTTCGACAGGGGATAAGAGCTCGCAATTTAATCCAGTGGGTATATTGTATGCTATACGTCTTCTTAAAGCTATCAGTCTATCTTTCGTTTGAGCTAGATTTATACTGCCGCATTGCTTCATACCTATTTCGTATCCCATATTTTGTATTTTTTGGTACAATTTTATACTGTACCATATAATGTCACGGTGTGATATTGGCTTGAACAGACCAAGAGTGCCTGAACCAAAGTGGGAAGTGCCACTTCCGATCTTATTCTGTTCCAGAACAAGCACATCCTTCCATCCATTTAGTGATAAATGATAAGCTACAGAATTTGCTACAACTCCTGCCCCGACTATAATAACTCTTGCTTGGGAGGGCAATTTTGGGGGACTTCCAGTACTTAAATTTGCTATGGATGGCGCATTCCTGTTGATTAATTTTATTGAACTAGTGGAGAATAACTGATTGGCTATGTTGGAGAGCATTATAGCTAAAGAATTATTGCATATTGTCTGTAAGATACGTATTTTTCTAGGTCATGTTTTAAGGATTCTTGTTATATTTATAACAACCAACAGGCATACAACTGCATATAACAAGGATACAACTACAACAGAATGAATGCATTTTTTTCTCTAAACTGCTTTGAACTAAAGTAGGATCGTAAAAACATTATCTTTATACTACATATTAATTTATTCGTACTTTATTGATGAATCGTGTTTTGGATCAGCTTATATTTAAATTTTATGTTGTCAACACACTGTATCGGATCACTCCTCACCTCAGAATAGATTGATTAATTCGGGACACCTAGTTATTAATTAATCAATCCATTGTGAGGCGAGGAGCGTGTGTTTATTATATATTAGGGATGGGACAAACGCTTATTTTCAAATAACTGTTATCAGCGCGACGTTATGTTCCAATAACCGTTATTCTAAACAGTTCTCGCCATTATCGTTCTCGGCGCTTTGGATATGCTATACATAATAGCGGTGCGATATATTATAATCAGTTCTCTAGATGGAATATCAAAATTTCAATGTTGGAATCTTTTGTCGGGATCCCTTATATATAAATACATTTACAGAAAGAAAAACACCAACACACAAAACTAGCCCAAAAGGAGAATACAACGTAGACACGTTTAAGAAATAGAGATGCATATCGAATTATTAACTTAAAAAAACTGTGCCAGGATAATTTCTAATTTGAATTCGATGATATCAGTTGTTTCTATTTTAAATCAACGAGGAAAAAAGTACTCCTTCCGCCGCTTCCTATTCTATTTAAAGATAAACAATAAACAGCCGTACATATCGTACTACGCTTGTTTATGGTAGTATAACATATATAAATATATATGAACAAGGGTACTACCCTTGTATATATAGTACTACTATTCTCCCAGTGCATATTCTTAACGAGAACGGGGACAAAGAACACTGAAGCCTATCCGTTCTTAAGAGAATATCGGATCGAGTGTAATCGGCTACCAGTTATTTTAATAACCGTTAATATCGAAAATCGAGAATCGGTTAAAACAGTTATCGGCCGAAAACGGTTTTTAATAATAGGATAATGGTTATCGATATATCGCCTATCCCTAATATATATACTGACCCACAGTCCTTGCAATCTGTACATTTGTTGTAATTAAAAAAGGGATTTTTTACAAGAAATTAAATAAATTCTTTCCATTTTTTTAAATTCTAAATTTGTTTGAACATTTCTACTGTTTTTGTTATTTTATATTATTTTTTTTATTTTATAAATTATTTTATCAGTTGATAGACTCAGTGTCATCTGGTAGCCAAAAGCTGCAGTGTCATGATTTTACAGGTGTCCATATATTTGTTATCAACAAATCCTTTGCAGGACTTGTAAGTTGAAGTAAAATACAAGATTTAATTGTGTCAGTATATTAAATAATTTACAAAATTGTATTGTATTGTAAGTGCGTTTATTCGGTTGTTACTGAATAATTGTGATTTACTTTGCGCGTAAGCAATTTGTATACAAAATGAACAAAACAATCAATCGTAGTGATGATGCAGACGATATTACAATGACTGCCCAAGAATTACATATTTTGTCGGATCTTGACAGGTAAGTGCCGACGTATTTTTGCTTGAATTAATGCGTTTATGTTATATAAGCCCTTTCTTTTGCTCCATGTAGTCGGCAGTATGGATTTCTGCAACTTAACACCGCGGAAAACTCGAAGAAGAAGGCCCTCATTGTCAAGGTAATGTGGTTATGTTTGTACCTTTCATGGCATCTAACTATATTTGTTTAGGCGGTGAAATATTTGCAACTTATGGTCGTTCAGGCCAGGCGACAACATCGCCAATCCGAAAATTCAATACACCAAAAGGGTGGCCCCAAGAACATCAGCATTGACCCAAAGACGTGGGTCAAACTAGGTCACTTCCACTTGCTCCTAGAAGATTACCGGAAAGGTGTGTTAGTATTTGTTGGATCTACTATATTCGAGGGACTAATTTGTTGTGTATTTGTTAATAGCATTATCGGCATATCAAATGTTTTACAAGACTCAAGCAGAGAACCATTGGATGGATCCGACATTCTTATATGGGCTGGGATTGGTGTATTTCCACTACAATGCTTTCCAATGGTGAGTGCCTATTATTTTGTTCAAATGTCTTTTTAAATATGATGTTTCCATTTTGTCTATAACATGTTAGTGTTGATTTAATGCAAGAAATTAAGTGTGTGGAGATGATGCTGCTGGTTATACCTAAAAAAAATTAAATAAATACAAATAACACAGTAATTTAAATTGCAAGAAAAATTAATTTATGTTGAGTTATGCGTAGTATGCACAAATGAATTTTAATTGTTTGCTTCTGCAATTTTTATATTTAGAGAAATTGCATTATATTATTTAAGTTTATCTTGCTTGTTTTTTTTTGTATCTTTATAATGTAGCCAATCTTTAATTATGTGCTGACCTATACTTAGTGGATACCCTTTTTTGCGGCTATTATAGACCCAAATAACAAGAAAATACAATCAGACTAATTTCGAAGAAAATCGTTTTTTATCAAATAAAAATAAAAGGAAATTTACTGGTCACGGAGCAGGTAAAAAGAAAAAACTAGAAAAAAGATTCCTTGGGGGAGGGCCGTTACTTGATATAATAACGCACCCTTTATTATATGAAAACAATGCTTGACGTTCTCGTAAACGTGGTTTATTGGTATCTTTTAAAATCGTACGGATGTATTTTTTTTCTCAAGTGAGAGGTCTAGGTGACCTTGAATAAGACAGAAGTGCAGTGGCCAGTATCCTGTCCATAAGATGGTCAGGTAAATGACCCTTGCAGGTTTGCAGTCCAAACATCTTAAAATATTAGACTGCAACACTTCATGAGTTCTTTAGTTTCAGTTCGCGTTACGTATTTAGTGGAGGTCACTTATTATAAGACGTATTTGTTATTTTACCGCAACGTAACAATTATGGAGACGTGCAAAGATATATTAATTTATAGTTGTAGAGTATCATAAATACATATGAGTACATGTAGTAATTTTTTTAAAAATAAAACTGAAGTTTTGATATTATTTACCAAAAGTTTTGCCCACTTAAAACTTCCAAATTGTTGTCCAAAATGTTACGTGCGGGCAAAGTGGAGAATACGAGTACAGTGGGTCAATAAAGTATTTGAACATACGGGAGCTATAAAAAAAAATCAACATTATTAACTTGTAAGACATTTACAAATTGCATAGAGGGTTTTTTACGCAATTTGTAAATGTCTTACTAGTTAATAATGTTGGTATTTTTTTTTCATTGTCTGTATTTAAAAAAAATGCATGGTGTTCAAATATTATATTGACCCACTGTACATTATAGCTTGTAAGAAAATTGGAACGGTCTCTATACTGTTTTGGATGGTAAACTAGCATCAAACCCCAACTTTTCTTCTCCCCTTAAAGTATAATATTAATTAAATATCATATCTGAGCTGTCTTGAAACATCTTTAGCGTTTTTGGTGGTAACATCATCAGGCAAAGTTAGAGACAGGCCTAGAAAATGGTTTCAAAAGCATTACGTATCTAGACCTGTTTCCATCTACGCCTGACATGAAATTTTCTTTCCGATATTAATTTACACATTTTAAAGCTACTTTGGAATAACCTTGAACAGTTTTGTGGTACCCACTACCTATTATCATGAAGTAAGTTAGATACAGTTAACAGACACGGACAATGGTTTGGAAAACGTTACTAGTCAGTTCAGAGATATAACAATTTTTCGTTTTACGACTTCGCAGCCTGTCTATTGACATAGCAATTTACCCAATTTGCATTTGTCTAACAAGATCTTATATATATTGTTAGGACTAAACCTATGTATTCAGTAGTGAATTTATTAAATCCAATTAGGATAAAAGACAAATGGATTCTGTTTACGTTGTCAGGGTAAATATAAACATTAGATACGAAATCTTATGTCTTGATTTTACGATTTTTCATAAAACATTTAGAAGTATATACGTTTATAAGTGTTTTAAACCAAGAGCATGAGATTTAATGAAATTAATTATTGGTACAACCTAAAATTAATACTTATAATTTGCTATCTAATGCAGTTGTTTAGATTTATATAAATATATAGAATCGAAAACCAATATGAATATACATGGTCCCCCAAGTTGAGTGGTCTATTAATATGTTTTGTGGAAGGAAATACACAAAAATTCTGAAAATAAGTACACTGCCGTAGACCAATGTGATCTTTCAGAATAAATTATTTTCACTTTTGCATCACTTCCGGTTATTTTAAATGAAATGTTATAATTTTTATTGCAAATCCTGATTCTAAACGTGATTCTAAGCCGAAAACGTTAAGCTTCTCCTGCATCTAAAAGTAACCGATTTTGAGATATCTTCAAACTTATGTAAAAAATTATTCTGGTAGCCTTCCATTTAAAAAAAATGTTTTTGCTACACTCTTAAATTTCAAGATTCAAGTTGCTTATCATTTCAAAGTATATTTTTTGTGTGAAGATATTTATTTAAAAATTGCAAAAAAGCTAAATTACTATATGAATAGATAGGCTATTAAGTCGTAGAGTTGAAAATCATTAGATGTCTCAACCGACAATACCTAAAACTCGCTTCCATAGTCCAAAGGTAATTTGCATTAACGTTGAATAGCTCTTCCCTTGGTATTTTCACCAAGCAAAGCTAGAGGCAAGTATGGATCGCAGTTGTAAAAATATCATCGTCCAAAATCTGCCTCCAGCCGATAACAAATCCGGGAGGTACGTGGATTTGGCGTACGATAGAGTCACCACCACAAGTCACGTAATAGCATATATATAACATCACGTGACCATAGGTGGTACTTCTTCGTAAACCCTTCTCATTTCATTATATGTATGTATATACTTTAATGGTGATAGAATGATAAAGGTAAATTATATTACCTGCATATTTCTCATGAATCGTCTAGGAATTTGAGCTTAGGATATCCAAAATCCTCTTCAGCAATCACCGTACATATTGAACTGCATCCAAGCGATCATATAGTACGCATATTTTCGTATAATATGTTTTATCAATTGCCGCACCTGAAACAGTAAAATAAAAATGCAGTAAAATGGCTTTCACTTCACAAAACTATACAACCGCCATTGTAATGATAATATCGTGTTAAGCAACCGTTAGGTCTACGCGCGAAAGCGCCTGCTTATTAAAAGACGGGAAATTTTAATTTTGGGTTCAAAGATATGGAGCCTAATATATGTGCTTACTTGCAAACATTTTTTCACAAGATACATTTTACATAGTATAGAGCACTACCATATTGTGTGATATTAAGCACGTGCATGCGAAATAGCTCTAAAATAAGGCAAAACTCAACAAGTTACCTTAATACATGGTATCCAACGTTGTATTGACATACGAGTGAGTCACTACTAGCAGTCGCCTAATTATATAAAAAAAATTAGGTGACCACTGGCAGCTACCCTTTCGTATTCACACTTCCTTTAAAAACTCGGGTAATATTTCGCTATAAATTATAAACCCAAAATACTCACTAATTTCGTAATAAAAATCACTGCAAAACACACCAAGATCGCGAAAACCTCACTTTGCACCATATTGTTTTATATACGTGTAGCAGCAACCGCTAGGTTTAGGCGCCAAAGCGCTTGCTTGGGGGTATAGTGCGGGAAATTTGAAATTACCAAATGGGAAAATAGATTATAGCTGAGATTTCAATATTTGTATGTTGGCGGTATCAGTATTGAATGCGGGAAATATGAATATTTAAATTAAGAATTATAGAAGAAAATAATCATAGATTTACCCATACTGGTACAGAATTTGATTCTGTGTATCATGATGTAAAATTATACAGAGTGTTCCATTTAGGAAAAATGAGTTTTGGACAATTAAACATAATGGGATTCGACACCATATCGCGACTAGACTGTAAAATTTTCAGGGATATTTTGGCAATGATTTGAAAGCCTAAAGATTATACTTTCAAACGATAAGCAACTTGAATCTTGAAATTTAAGAGTGTCGTAAAAACAATTTTTTTAAATGAAAGGCTACCGAAACGATTTTTTACATATATTTGAAGATAACTCAACATCGGTTACATTTAGGTATAGGGAAACTTTAATATTCTGTCTTTAGAATAATGTTTAGAATTAGAATTTGCAATAAAAATTATAACATTCCATTTAAAATAAGCAAGTTAGTGGCGAGTTCCGGTCAACCGGAAGTGATGCAAAAGTGAAAATAATTTATTCTGAAAGATCACATTGGTCTATGGCAGTGTACTTATTTTCAGAGGTTTTGTATATTTCCTTCCCGAAAATACTTTAATAGGCTACTCAACTTGGGAGACCCTGTATAATATAGACCCATATCGTTTCTCTTTCTGTCTTATTCCAATTGCACTTATACGCCTCTGACTGGGTTGTGTTTACATTTTTTGTGTGAAGATATTTATTTAAATATGCAAAAAAAGCTAAATCACTATGTAAATAGATAACCTATTAAGTCGTAGAATTGAAAATCATTACTGTCTCAACCGACAATACCTAAAACTCGCTTCCAGAGTTCTAAGGTAATTGGCATTAACGTTGAATAGCTCTTCCCTCGGTATTTTCATCAAGAAAAGCTAGAAGAAAGTATGGATCGTAGTTGTAAAAATATCATTGTCCAAAATCTGCCTCCACACGATAACAAATCCGAGAGGTACGTGGATTTGACGTGCGATAGAGTCACCACCACAAGTCACGTAATAGCATATATATAACATCACGTGACCATAGGTGGTACTCCTTCGTAAACCCTTCTGATTTCATTATATGTATGTATATACTTTAATGGTGATAGAATGATAAAAGGTAAATTATAGTACCTGCATATTTCTCATGAATCAGCTAGGAATTTGAGCTTAGGATATCCAAAATCCTCTTCAGCAATCACCGTACACCACATTGAACTGCATCCAAGCGATCATATAGTACGCATATTTTCGTATAATAGGTTTTATCAATTGCCGCACCTGAAATAGTAAAATAAAAATGCAGTAAAATGGCTTTCACTTCACAAAACTATACAGCCGCCATTGTAATGAAAATATCGTGTAAAGCAACCGTTAGGTCTACGCGCGAAAGCGCTTGCTTGTTAAAAGGCGGGAAATTTGAATTTTGCGTTAAAAGATATGGAGCTTAATATAAGTGCTTACTTGCGAAAATTTTGTCACAAAATACATTTTACATAGTATAGATTATTACCATATTGTGTGAGTAAACACACTGTTCGGATTATTTCTTCCGCACAACGTATTAATTAATTCGGGAATACGTGGATTCTCATTATCAAGTCGAACAACCGAATTCCATTCGACTTGATAATGGGAATCCACGTATTCCCGAAATACGTGTCGTCCCGAATTGATTAATACGTTGTGTGGGAGGAGTAATCCGAACAGTGTGTTTATTGTGCTGCCCCACAGTCCTTACAATCTTTACTGATATCGTGTGAGGTTAAGCACGTGCATACAGAATAACACCTAAACAAGGCAAAACTCAACAAGTTGCCCCTAATACATGGTATCCAACGTTGTATTAACCATACGAGTGAGTCACTACTAGCAGTCGCCTAATTAAATAAAAGAAATTAGGTGACCACTGGTAGATACCCTTTCGTATTCACACTTCCATTAAAAACGGGTAATATTTCGCTATAAATTATAAACCCGAAATACTCACTAATTTCGTAATAAAAATCACTGCAAAACACACCAAGATCGTGAAAACCTCACTTTGCGCCATATTGTTTTATATACGTGTAGCAGCAACCGCTAGGTTTAGGCGCCAAAGCGCTTGCTTGGGGGTATAGTGCGGGAAATTTGAAATTAGCAAATGGGGAAATAGATTATAGCTGAGATTTCAATATTTATATGTTGGCGGCATCGGTGATTAAATGCGCGAAATATGAATATTTAAATTAAGATTTATAGAAGAAAATAATCGATTATCCCATACTGGGCATGTAACATTTTATTGTATCTAGGTCAAGGCCGCGTTTAAAAATATTTATGAGTATGAATTTGCTCCTACAGGTTTGACAACTGCTTTTTTTTAATACAATATATTTGGAATATTTTTGTTTACGTTTTGAGAAATTGTAATAGAAGCAGATGTTTTTTGATTGGGTATCTGCTTGATATATTCGAAGTAAGATAAATATTGCGTAAATATTAGAATAACTCCGGAAGAGATAATTAGTCTTATTTTTCTCTTATCAGAACCAACAGCATCCATCTTCTCTCCCGATGTTCTTGTTTACATTGCTAACAGCGTATGAATTCAATACATATTGTGACGTCAGAGTGTAGTGTATTGAACCCGGTGTTGCAACGACTATGAAGTGTGCCTTGTTCGCTGGCGGGCATACCGACACAAGCCTCTCCTCACGTCGCGCTAAATTGTGTCCGTCCTCCTCTTACACGCACAATAATTCCGCCTTTGCATCCGTCCCACCAAATACGTGTTTATGACGTCAACGGAGATGTTACGTAGTACATTACGTCGCATTTTGTATATTTATCGCTTTCTTACAGTGCCTTGCTTCTTATTCCGTGGTAGCATTGACATGGGACGAAATTCACCGCAACTTTTTTCCATCGGTCCAAAGTTGTTTCTACCTCATTCTTTCCGAGACAACCAAATTCGAAAATAAGTTTGGGTTTTTTATCCATTATTTACTAAACTCATTTTACAACCTAATCAACGATATTTTTGAATTGCTCGTTTTGGAATCTCAATGGATTAAAACTACGTTTAAATTTTGTTTATAATAAAAACGACAGAAATGTTTTAAGGTTTATTGGAGGTTAAATTTCACAATTATATTTACCCTGAATTGTTCGGATGTTTGGTCCGTAGAAAATTTGCAGATTACAAAGGACCCAAAGAAGCGTTGGCCTTGGACGAGGATAAAGCTTGAAATTACAATTCCCCTAAGTAAGGTGGATTTTCTCTTTCACTTAACTTTTTACAATACCCAATATATTTTGAGTAAATCTTTTGTATGAATATATCTATAGCGGGTGCATTAGCCAAACGTACCTGGAGCTGTCAGGCCAGGTAAAAATAATTTCAGGGACCATGCGATACCTCAGCTCACGTGTTGCCCTAAATATTATAAAGTATATGCCCCGTAAAAAAAGTATCTTTATACAATATATCCTACGTCAAAGTTCCAACATCGAAAGGCGTATTGAAATAAAAATAGGATCACAACATCCGAACTACTGCTGATATTTTAGGAGCTGGTGACCTAAATACTTTAGTTGAGGATTTGTTTATAAACAGGATATGTCTGATAAAATAAATTCAGCCTGTTTCCATTTGATTTTCCTACCCGAAATTTTACAAAATCAATGACAATATAAAATATAGAAAAAGATCTGAAAACTAGTGAAAATCATGAAAGAAATTAGAAGACACCTTACCTATCTCTAAAACTACAATATACAGCAGCCTGGTTGCATCACTGACTAAATTTTACAAAAACAAAAATTTAAAGTAATTTATATGCAAAACCAAAATTAAATTTCGATGAAACAATTAATAAAACAGCATTACAAAGGCACAAAAATAAATGCAAAATAAAATTAATAAAATATCTCCATTCTGTCATGCGCGTAACTCCCAATGGTAAGAGGTAAAGAAAAAGTTTTTAGACAAAAATTGTTTGTTTGAATGAATTTTATTAAGCAGGGAAGAATATATAGTTCATTATATCAACATTTTTGCACATATCCTTTTCGACAGGTAAACATGTTTAGGATCAATAATAGGTCTTTTGATGCATATGGTTTTCCCATATGGAAGAATTTTGTAAGAGAATTTTCTGATCTTTCTATACCTCTTACCGTTAGCGACTTATGCGTGTAGGCAGAATGGAAAATTTCCCATTTTAAAAAATTCATTTCACCCGCTATATGTGATCTGCGTGTTCCCAAAGTTTCATAATTTTTTGAATTTCCGGGTTCCGGATCGTCCCTTGTTGGTCCAGTTTGAATTGAAGAAGGGGTAGGGTCACAAAAAGAAGTATGTGAGAAAAGTGCATTTTAAATATTCAAACGGTTATTACAAAAAACTTATAATTCAAAGCATAAAATCAGTATGTTTAATCTAACAAATTTTTCTTCTAAAATAATTGAAAAAACTAAAATATTATATGGACTTCAAAGTAAATTAATAGTTAAATTATTTCATCGTCGTTATCGGTACAGTTGTTGAGTGTTGGCAGATTAGCGAAATACTCCTGCGCTTCAGGACCGCAAAATGTTTTTAATTCTTCCAATTTATTATATTTATTTAAAGGCGGAGGCAGCAGAACTGAAATATAAGATAATTCGAAATGATTAATTGATCGATCGATCGATTTTCAGCGATAACTTACCGTCATAAGACTTCCGGGGAATAAAAATTTTCCTGGTTTTAAACTTGAAGTTTCTATTGTGACTAGAACCTTTTATAATTTGGCAATGTTACCGTCGCTGTTTCATGGTGTCCATTATAAGTATTCCTATAAGCAAGAAATTGCGGATGCTCTTTAGATGCTGAAATCTCTTTAACATCTCTGGTGGCTATACTTGACGCGGCGGAGATGCAGGGGCCCAGTTGATGCACAACATAGTGTAATTCTTGTTCTGTCCAGGACAGGAGTCGCAAAATATCTTAAGGTGACGAACTTTTGAATCTAGCATTGTTGTAGTAAAATTGTAAAGCATGGAAATCACTTCATCAGCTCTTTTTAGGCTACCGTTTGAGGATGCATAAAGAAAATCGATTTTCCTGTTTCGTCTGGTTTAACCATCCTTTCTAGGACTTTTATTTTGGCCAAAGGATATATTAAATTAATGAGATAATGCGATATTTTTCATATGGTACAGGATATTGAGGGTATGCCTCTTTGTAAAGATGGTGCATCTGTGCTAGATTTAATTCTTCGGACAAGTAATTTTTTTTGGTTTTTAGAAGCTATAATGGCTATCATTTTAGATCAAAATGGGAAAAGCAAAAACAGTTATAAAACGTAATTTAACAACAAACTTTATTGTTTCGTGGATATGTGGTTGTGAAAAAAAAAAGATTATTTTGTTTTCCATGCTTGGACATTTTTAGGAGTATAGTAAAAGATACCGTGAAAATAGAACCCATGTCATGAACCGTTCTTAAGCTCACGAACATCGGTCGAGTGAACATTCAGAAATATCATGGTTCATTATGAGAAAAATAGATATATTTTGTCAAAAACTATTAATTATATAAAATTTTGTTGAGAATTTGAACTGGGGCTTCGCCGGCATGACAAATCTGAGTCATCAAAGGATCATGCAATTTTTAGATGGTTAAATTGACTTTACCGCTACAAACTCACGAGCCACCACTGTACAGCGGTATTCATTCCATTGTTGGGAATTCACTAAATTCATAATTAACGAAAGCCAACTTTAAAATGACCCTTCCGTCCAATTCTCTGAAGGGATGAATTAGGTAAAAGTAGCGAGAAATATTTTTAAACGAATTGGATATCGATCGAGGCAGAATTATTGGGGGTGACTTCGTGATAAAAAATGTAACGGTTTCATAACGTTTTAATACATGGAAATGGAAATATGGGTCAATGTGAGGGAAGGGACGCACTCTAACATTTAGATATTATCATTGATCAATGTTTCTTCAAGTCAAAAATCAAACATGATATTCGAAAAGTTGACACGAATATACAGTGAATTCATACTAGCTGCGAATAAGGTTGTTAAGATTCAATTTATTAGAACAGAATACGCATTACTCTACTGTGCTTCATCTTTAACTGATATACATCAGGTAACCAAATAAGTTCGTGCGGTTTTGGATGGTAAAATATAAATATTTATTAAGAAACAAGTTTGTACTCATAGGAGTTCATAAGTAGATGACATAACAAACAAGTGCTATCGATCAACAACTTTAAAAAATATTCATGGCAATATACTACAAAAACCGCACGAACTTATTTGGTTACCTGATAGATACATCGTAAAAATACATTTTACTTATGCGATAGTTTGTATATTTTATACAGTTGTGTGGAAAAGTATCGTGATAGTTCGTACGTCCGGTTCTGTGCGTTTATTAGTTGGTTTTATAATGGAACTAAAATACTACGTGATACAGTTGGCCTAGAAAGATAAAAAATTCGCCGCCAGTGAAGTAGTGCGCATACATTTTTGGGCCGTTAACCGATTTGCGGCTGTCACGTCACATTCGAGCGTCCCTGTCGTGTTTTTCCGGCTCGGACAGGTATCGATAGATAGCACGTGTGGTAAGCCGTGTGGAGCGGAGGAGCGGCGTCGTTGGGCGGATGATTGCGTAATATTTGTGCAAGTGCAATTGAACAAAGGACATTGCCTGTGTGCCCGCTGCTCGCGAGACTCGGGGCACCGGGCAGGCACCGTGCCGTCGTCGGTATCAGTCGGTATCCCCGCTTCCTAAACCTTGCAAAGCCTGCGCTCTCATCGGCCGACGAACCGTGCCGATGCTACACTTTCTAACGAATATCAACCTTATCCCGGTAGTACCCAAAGAACACAATCGGAACGTTTCCCACCCCAAACCTTGTTATTATCCGAATAGGCCGTCGACGGACGTGTAATTTAAGGGGATTTCATTTCAGTAGGAACTGAGGTGCGTCGGAGTCTGGTTCGTGGTGGTGCGGCAAGACATTTCGACTTTTTTTGTTTATTTATTATTATTTATGCGTAGTAGTGCGTGACTTAGAGTACTTACTGCCATTCAACGAAGTGCTTACCCCTGACCGTTCGCCTTTGCCCGAATAGCTATACCTCGACCCTCTCTTTAACTCATCAGTTCTGCTCCGATATATATTTGTTTCTCCGAAAAGGTAGAATTAATTAGTGATACACACAAGCCAGATATGTGTTCGTGACAGATAATCTCGCCTCGTCACCACCGGAATCTCTAAACCAGAGGAACTCATGGTAAGTCATCGCGAAACGGTTATTTTAACAATTCCTCCGGTTCGTGGATATTACCCCTAAATGTGCTGCAACCCGCACACCGGCCCGGATGTTTAGTGTTCAAAATACACCATCCGCCATGATGCCAATGACATATCTCACGTTACCTCTACGACCTGTGACGTCACCTTTTTTTTAAATGCCTCTGTTTATATCTTCTCATATCTGCCTCGATACAGATTGTTAACAACAAAAACAAAGACCTGCAACAATAAACGGAAAGTGTGTCGCGACAACATTCCTTGAAAAATATACCAAACAGTTTTATCAAAATCTTATCGGTTAATTTATTTGATTTTGGTTTTCGCTTATCAAGGTAAATGCACATATTTGTGGATCACCTACTATTGTTAGTAAATAGTTCGGGAAAGTTTTTTGGGAGACCAAAAAATATTCCCAACTGTGTATGTAAACAAAAGCTGTTTTTATTACTGTTGTTCAGGTATTTGTTTGTACAGTTATATGCACCATATTTAGCCTAACACAAAAATCATCCTTAATGCTAGAATAGGCTTTTATTAAAGTCGGCTATATCTTATTATTTATTATATTACTAAACGAATTGTGAGTACAAATTACCAGCACTGTATATCAACAGTATACCCTTCCTAATTTTTAAATTTAATGGACGGTTTTGATTCAACTAGATCGACGTGCAAATTTAAAACCACGACTTTCAAATTGATATTTATAACTAAAAAAAGCAAAAACCACAATAATTTTCTCATCTTGAGATTTATTGTTTAAACTGCTTGTTAGAAATATGGTTTTCCCCATCTCGTAACTTTGTCTTGTTACTCATTCATTCACGACGTTTTTTTTTTAATGCGGTTAGATAATTTCCAATGATAAATGTTTCATTTGGTGATAATATTAATATATCCTGCTTTACACGTCAAGTTTTGATTATATTTTCAAATCACGTGCGATTCAACTAAAGCCAGACGTGACAAATAATTGGGATTCCTAAGAATGTCTTGAAAAATCGTGAATGCACAGAATAATAAACGGTGTTGCCGCCGGTTGTATGAAGTGTGTGATTTTTCCCATTCACGACATCGTACAAGTGTGCGTATGAAAGATGGTAGAAATTTAGAAACTGAAATGGATGACCAGATGTTAACATTAAAATAAACCCTTTCCTCTTCACCTTATAATTCCAAAGTGAGGAGGGTGAATTATAGATTCTGAAATGGGGTTGGTCCTCGCTAGCCTTTAATGTCTACGCGAATGTTGCTACTGCCTAGGTTCCAGTAACGGCCCATTGTATCGCGTTTATTGCCGTAAGCCATCGGGGGAGACTGAGATAGGTACAGCAATTGTTGACGGGGAAAGAGAGATAGGGGCCCATAGTCAGGAGGGGATATGGTGGAAAATTTAAACCCAGAGAGCCGGCTATTGAATTGGGGTAGCGGACTTGTATGGCTAGTATTGATTTACCATGGGGATAATAGTTGGGTTGTTGCAGGCGTACAGTTTTTGTACGTTTTACAAAGGAAGTCTGATGGGAACAAAGAGGTCCTTGTAACACGCGCAAGCTGACCCGACCCGATTTCCCCCGTAGAGTCAAAGAACGTAACATTGGGACAAGTAAGTAAAGCAAGTGGCTGGCCGATGAATTGCGTGCAATTGCGGCAGGTCAGGCGAGTTAAAAATGGCGAGTTGTGCGAAGAAAATATTCGGATTAGAGTTTCGAGGAATGGTATCGAGAATGAGGGCTCTTAAACTGAGCGGTGGCCGCTTGTAACCTTGGAGGGGTACGTCAATGACCCCCCACACTACCTGTCCTTATCGCTCGACACACTAGAACAAACTGGAAGGCCAAAAAGACGTTTCGTTAGAAAAAAAAAATGGAAAAAGATGAAAAAATACATCGTCTTTGTCGGACCGGCCATTGTTACTCAAGACTCGTGAGTTAGTTCACCTGTACAGCTGCATTAATACAGCTGGTTTGTCCATCTGCTTCCGCACATGATATTTATTTAGACGTAAGCAAGTTCAAAATGCCATCATCGTGTTGAAGTTGGTTAAACGGTATGCCCGCTTGTTACGAAGGGAGTCCTCGGTTTTTTTTTCTTACGCCGGCATCAAGTGCGCTCGTTAAAACATACGGAAAAACAACCCGGCTGTTATTTTATTGTCATACGATGCATATAAGGTGTAATTACGACTTTACTCCTGTAGATATTTCTGAAAATACATGACAAATTTAGCATCAAGGTCACAGGGAATCTTTTGTAATATTTACGACATTAATTGAAACTAATCCAACTCGTGCGTACAAATATAACTTGATTATTACCGTCACATGTACGACATCATTAATAATTTCTTACCGTTAACACTTTTTTGAGCAGATTTTTTTGGCCGTATTCTCCTCTTTGAATGACTTAACGATTGGCGCGACCACATAATCCATCTAACGGTTCACTTTAATACCTGCTTTGAAACCAAAAGTAATTGCACGTAACGTTCTTGGTTCTTGTAACTGTACTAGGCAGGCTTCCTGTAAATATAAAATATAACTGTAAAGATTACAAGGACTGTGGGGCAGTACAATAAACGCGCTATAGCGGATTATTCTTCCCGCTCAACATATTGATTAATTCGATACACGTGTGGAATACGTGGATTCCCATCGTCAACCGCATAACCGAATGGGAAATAAACCGAAAATGAAACAAAAGTCTGGAATATACAAAATTACATGTGGAGATTGTGAAAGATCTGCTTTGATCCAACAAAGAGAGCTGTTGAAAATAGGTATAAAGAACATATCGCGCATTATCGATATGGTAGCACAGATATGTGTAGTGCATATCCAACAAACCGGATATAATATAAATGTAGATAATTTAAAATCGATGAAATCGGTAACGTCACCGCCCGAACTAGATGGCTAGAAACCATATACATTAAAATGAATAAAAACCTTCCTAATCGAGAAGAAAAACTATTCGGATTCTCCAGTTTGATGGATTTATTACAGCAACAGCACATAGTTAAGAACGATCGAGTGGAACCCTCCAGTAATTTTGCGCTCGGGGTGTGTCAACGGTTTTAAATAAGGAAAACGAGGAAGGGAGAAATTAGTGCATGTTTTTTTAAATATACACGAAAAAAATCACGAATGTTTGTGGTTACGTCATTAATCGACGGTAAAGTGAAGACAAGCGTAATATCTAAAAAGCCGAAGCAAACGTATGCGCAACCGCGATAAAAGTATATAACATATGTCCTAGCTAGTTAAGATACGTCATAAACAAATCTGACGTAACTACAAACATTCCTGATTTTGTATTTACTTATGTTTACGGTCATTCGGTTGACTATGGGAAATCAGGTATTTCCCAATTAATGAATATTGTGCGGGAGGGAGGAGTAATGCGATAATAAATGTATTTAATAAAATATAACGTCCAATTACATATATTCACCACTCCTATGTTCCATTATTAAGCGACAGAATCACGTTGGAGAAAAAGGGTGACATAAATTAAGATTCAGAATTTATCGACTCTACGAATCTTCTGTGCGCGCACGCACACATGCACACACGTCACGAAAGTAAAGCTTGTGGTATCATTAACATGAAAGATGTTTAAAATTCAGTACAAATTATTAAATAAGCGTTTATTTCCTGTATCGCCCAAAACAATTACTTATCGGGGCATTCGTCTACCATTAAAGCGGCCGTGCACTTCGTTCCTCGTGCGTTTCAGTATTCGATCGGATGTGTTGATAAAGGTAACAAGCGAAAGTCGACGAGGAAAGTATGTAACCACTATGTAACTAACTGCACGCGCCTCAGTACAAATTGACCCGCTGAAAGGTGCCGGTGGATCAGATCATAAAGTAAGGCTGGACACACACTGTTGAAACTATTGCGTGTCCGGCTTGAAATTAGGGAAAATGTTGGAATATGTGGGTCTATACTTCTTATTTTCAATATTTTCCAATACCATTTACGCAAGCAAAAATTCTATAATTTCACGCAATTAATGAAATATCACAGATAACTGTCATTTCTGAAGTATTATGTTTAAGTGCCTACCTAAAAAAAATAATTCATTAGGGTTATACATTATAGTTTACGATAACCTCATATTTTACCTAACTGATAATTATCTAATTGTCATCATGTTGACATTTTATATCTCAAATTTTAGGATGTATTGCCATTTAATTAAATTTCTTCTGTGTAATACAGACAACGATTTCAACGCCCATTACTGTATTCTTAAAATGAACCGAGGATAATAGCTATACTTTGTTCACCGAACAGATGAAGTGATCACGTGATGATCGTGCACGTGCAAAGCCGGTTTTACACTGGAAAATAGAAAGATAGTTATTTCCATCCAGCTATGACTATTTCTGAAACATATTCGTCTTTATAATGCAAAGTAAACTTTCATTTTATGTTTTTGCTATCTATTGCAATCTGATTTTTATCTTAAGGTGGAGCAAATAAATAATGCATAAGATAGGTGGAAAATTAAAATATTGAAGCGTGATCGACTCGAAGAATATAATTTTTCTTAGTAAAACGGTGTTTAATATGTTATTAAAAAAGGACTTGTGCCGTAACAAAAAGAAATCACCGGTTTTATTTTATTTAGAAGATGTTTAAATTATGGATGTGTTTATGGTTATGAAAAAATGATTAATAAGAATTATGTGATTGGCCACCTTTAGAATCCCAACACCACAAAAAGAAACACCAAAAAGCGTACTCAACGTTCTGTATGTTGTAATTTATTATAAATACAAAGTATATTGACACCATAGACAAGTCTAATATATATTATGAGCTTAAGGATGCGCGATCTTCGAATCGCATAGGAGCCGCCATTTTGATGGGTGATCTGTCAAACAGACGGTTTTTTAGATGGTGGATTGTTGAGGTTATATTTATTGTTTGAGTTTGTCGATCGTGTTTTATTTTTAAGATTATTCTGTTTATAAATATTTTGTATAGGTGTTTTTTTAAAGTAAATGTTTTAGCATTGATGTTTTAGTAAGTGATTCTTTATTATTTAAAATAAAAATAAACGTACAGTAACACATCCTCAGACGCATCAGACATTCTGGCTTTCTTTGGGGAGCTAGGACATATATCTTTCACTAGATGCAACGTAGGCAAAGCATTATGTCGAAGATATCTCTTTCCACCTTTTATAGTAATATAATTGAATTTAAAATGTTTAGAACATACCAACAAGGTAGATTTCCACTGGATGTTTTTTTTCCCAAAATATCCAAATATTTGTGAAATTGTTTGCCTTTTCGAATATAGTAAGTTGAAGTTAGGTTGTATGTAGTTCTTACTGATGGAAACTGATGTCACTATCAGCAGATAGTCTACGAATGTTTTTACATCCAGGCACACTACAAGTCATCCTATAACATAAACAGTGATTCATAACACTAAAAAAATACACTACAAACTTTACTAAATGTTCACACTCGATCTCACAAATTTAGCTTAATATTATAAAACAGTTCAAAGGTGTGAATATTAAAGAATTACAAGGACTGGGGGCTGGTATCACTAATACACAGTATCGGGAAATCCACACCGCACAAATTAATTTAATAAAATTCGGTACATATGTT
>JARFOC010000198.1:1734303-1757915 GCA_031763485.1 Osmoderma eremita | reverse complement strand
GTATAACGGTGTGGCAACTATGTCGATATTTTACATTGCTAGTAGGATTCAAGCTCTGTCGTGGCCAGCAGTGTATAATGTTGAGCAATACGTTTAAAAATTACACTTTTCATAAGAAATGATTAGAAAAGGTCTACTTTTAACATTATTTTACAAGCAGTAATGCAATTTTGAGTTGAATTTCACTTTATTTCGACAAGCATAAATTTCCAAAAGGCATTATTTACAAATTTCGAAAAGTGTTGACATTTTAAGGTAAAATGAAGCTTTTCTTAAGAAACTGTTACTCGTCCTTGTGTGGTGTGGTATGGTGTTAAAATGTGTTTTTGTTAATATAATAGCTAATTTGCAAATATATTTTAGTTGTTTACATTTTTAAATAAAACCATGCGTAAGCTTTGTGTGTGTACATATATACAATGATCAACTCACTATTCTAGGTAACAATTCCGTGAAGTCAGTCTATTCTCAATTGAGCATATCCTATTGTGATTTTAATTTAAAAATAATAAAACACCGTGAGCACTTTAATAATTAGGTTTTAATTGCGGGGTGAATCTAAAAGAGCCGAAACTCACACACCGTGGCGTCTTCTACATTTCCAGCAAGCGCTTTTTTCTAAGCGTTCCGTTCCGCTATCCATTCAGATTCCTGTGGCGAGCGCCAGTGTTCGATTAAATTGAATACTTTGCAATAGTGACTCAAGTTCATTGTCATGGATATCACGAGGTGTCTCTTCTACTCTGCTCATTCTGCGCTATTTTGCTATTGTTTATTTGACGATTAAATGAGTATTTATTTCGTATGATTATTATATGTATTTCGTGTCATTATCGTTTCTTTTAAAGTTATCCGCAGCCTTAAGCAGAGCATTTTAGGGTTTCATACCTTTTTAACTAATAAAAATTGCTGATAAAAAACATCAGAAAGTCAATCGTCTTGTGTGAAAGCAAAGTAAATAATTGTCTAGTGAAAATATGTCAACTTTTTATATATTTTCTGCATTTCTTCCAAGACCCCCCTAACAGTCGGTATCAAACCAAAACCTACTGATTTATTGACAGTGCAAGAATTATTAAATGATAGCCTTCTTAACTATCTATCTAGTTATTCTAGTCAAGTAACATCTTTTATAGAAGTTTTATAATGTTTGGTGATATATCCTTATCCTGGAAGCTAAGTTTCGAAATAGAACAGTTGCGTGTACTGATTTTGTAGTGTTTTGAAGCTGTAGTGGCTTATTTTTTGGAATTCACGTTGCAGTAACTTCAAATTTGAGATCCCGCCGACCACTTAACACAATCCTCCCCATACATTATACAATCATGTATTAATTAGAAGAGAGAAATATCTGCATTTGATTAAATATAACAACAATATTTAATAACAAATACAATTGGTATTGTGAGTATAAGTGTTTAGATTTTGAAGTATTGTTAATATGATACATATTGTTGCTTGATGAAATAAGTACATTACTTATAGACGGCTTTAAAGTTTAGGAATGGCAGCGCTGTATACATTTACTACGTTATTTGTATCGTGAATATTCTAGTAAAAAGTAAGGGTACCGTAGAACATATTTACAGCAATTTTGTTGCGTAATGTACTGCAGTACCTGTATCGTGTTTCACTTCTTAAATCATAAATATTGCGGCACATTATACAGCAAACAATTGATGGCAAATAAAATAACAAGCACGATGAAGTAATCAAACCACAACCGCATACTCCGAATTACTACTGCTAACAACAAACAAAAAACAAGCCATCAAAGGAACAGCGTTATTATAATGTTGAGATGTACATATACGTATTCCATACAATTACTCAACACTTTTAAAAATTACCATTATCCTGTGCATTAACTTTACCGGATATATATCTACATACATACATTTCCTTTAAGTAATACGCTTAATGTAACAAAATAACGTCAAAAACCGTTTGATATACACTTATAATCGTAATTTATACGGGAGCCTATATGAAGCTTAATTTCGACCAGTTCTTTTTTTTTTTGTTTTTCAAGCCAATCACCGCTGTATGGGTAATAAATTATTTCGATTCGAATGCTAATTTTGTGGAAAAAAATGATGGTAATACGTTTTACGTTTTTTAATTGGAACTAGAGTGGTCGATTTGTCCCCGTATTGTTGACATTATAAATGATCGTCTTAGATACATAAAAATTTCTTCGCTAAGCACGTCCTTCTCTCTCTAACGTGAGTATAGATAATATACTTAAGAAGTAACCTGGTTATAAAGATACATATTACGTCCAAGATTTTTTTAAGGTAATTTACGTATCAAATCCACTCTTTTTACGAAGAGTGAAAGTGCCTTTGAATGAAGAACGGATATTTGCGAAATTTTGGGAAAAGTGATATCATCAATTAATGTTAGTTTGTGATTGTAAGTTGGAGTCTTTGGCTCCAAGAAAGATATACGAACATTACTCTTAATTGATTTCAAATGTTTAAAAAGTAAGGGAAATCGAGCAATGAGTCACCTGTATATGTTAATGACTTTCGCGATCAATGGAGTCAACTTACAAGCACCACTTCGCGATGACAAGACAGCGACAAAACGGTAGAGTAGTCTCAATCTAACAAATACATATTACGCCATTCCGTTTAGGGGTTCCTACGCTTTGAGTTCAGCGGCGTCGAAACAATCACCAATCAAAATTCAAATTACCGTGTGCATCTGAATTCGTCGGTCAAATTTTTACCTTGTTGTGTGTTATTTCTTATTACTATTATCCAATTTGTTCAAGACATTGTTCATAATTTGTTTATAGAGAGCTAGTTATTCAGCCAAATTTTACTACTGCAATTCTTAACAGCTTATCACGTCCGCCACTGATAACCTTAGTTCGCGACACGATTATGAGGTAATATGCATTTCTTGGATTGAGATTATCGAGTGATACTACAGTCGAATTCGACAACTGCACGGCCCTTCACTGCATGTTGACATAAAGTTGCTCCGGGAACTTACATAAAGTTGGTTAGAAGAATAAATGGTTTTAATGCTATTGCTTACATGTTACAAATATGTGCTTGACGATGGCAGACATAATTGACAAGCATTGTAATTTCATGAAGTATGCCGAGTACTAACAAAGTAGTGATCCCATCTACTCTCCTGTGGGACATTCTCAATCCTGCTGACCTTCTCTAATCAACGTGGGTGTACATGTGGTACTATTACGGAATTCACTCAATCTACTTAAAATCCGTGATGATATCAATGAATTCACGCCGGAGGAAATGAGGAGGACTTGAAACCCCACTAAAAGTTTGTTTTGCAAATATCAGGGGCAGGTAAAGGTATCAAGAATTGGATCTCTGGTGATCCTAGTTGAAAGTAGTTTACAAACGAATTCGATAACTAAATCATAATACCCCCAAATTGCATATAGGAATGAAATATTTTTATTTCTTGTGGTCAATGCTTGTCTGTGCGGTCTGACTAATAAAGTCCATGTAGCTTTTTTGTGAAAAACTGAAGCAGGCAAAGCCGTGCTCGACAACTAGGCCCTTATTTATTTAGTTTTTGGGAATATTTTGTTTCAGGACAAATACAGTTCTAATGTTTGGCCTTCCAGTAAAAACAATCTTTTATTATTTTAATTGTGCTTTTATGACATGCATATAATATTGGAAATATAAATACGTGATAAAGTAATTGGTAACCCTTCCAATCCACATTGCAAAGTTAAAATAATAAAAGGCATTTTTCTATTTGAAGAGCATGGTATGGTCACCTGAAGATCTGTATTTCTCCCGAAATCAAATATCCAGAAGATGCTTTTCATATAATTTCTAATAATTTCTATAATACATAATGCAATTAAACATCATGGTATACTAAATTGGATTATATTATGTTGATATTAAGATGCATATACCCAATATTCAAAATGAATAAACCCTTGAATACATCAACGTAATACACAGATTTAGGTGTTTATCCAAAACACGTATGCACATAGTACGTTTCAGTGAAATTTCAAGGAAATATCTTCTATAGCAACTAAATACATATGAGATATCTAAACATCACTTTCAATATGCGGTATTAAATCAGTTAAGCTTGTAGTATTATAATACGCCATTCAAAACAGTTCAATTATCAAACCGCGTACCAATTACGTTAACTTCAGTAGACATGATATGTGAAGCAAAATTGACTCTGTGCAACTCCATCTCTATCTAAACCCTATAAAATAAACCGAGTGATAAGTAATGTGTTTGTGCTTCAGTTTGTTAATTCATGTGAACGTATAGAGATTAGGACCCCTTGTAAATGAAACTCACTCCTAATCGTTACTACGAATTTTCTCACTTATAAACGTATGCTTACTTAGATACAAGCAGTTCCAAAAATATGAAGTAATAATATTTTGTAATTTTGAAAGTTAAAAAGAAGTGTTGAACACGAAACGTATTATTTCTATCTTTATAGGAATGAAGCGTATTTCTGTCTAGTTTAGTATACGGAATATGTATATATACTAGGGCTGCGCGATATCGGAAATTTAATATCGATAATCGATATTATCCGGATGTCGATGTTCGATAAAACCGATATTTGTAATATCGAACAGGGATATTCTTAATGTAGACATTTTATCGAACATCGATAAAAGCAAGGGGATCAAGTGTATGTATGTTTAAAAAAGATTATTAGATAGCAAACATACCGGCTTTTGAAGCTGCCCTCTGAATATTCGCCCGAGGCACAAATAGTATTCATTAAACAAAAGGCCGCTGCAAGAGCATTGTGCCAAACATCTAGCACGACACTACGCAGACCCTTGCTCCAGATACTAACTCTGCATTCGGTGTATATTGTGTATGCGAAAAATAATTTTATAGTTATAGGATCAGATTTTCTGCTAAATGCAGCATATCGATATAAATTTATTGAGCTATGGGTATTTTTTATTAGGTAAAATATATTTTGTTTTTGGTAACGTTATATTTGATACCTTAGCATAAACAAACAACACTTTGTTACCTACCATACACATTAGTTGATATTGTTTATCTTTATCTGGATACTTGTGTATTTGCAAGGTATTTATTTCACATAATATCGATGGCAAACTATCTGTAGGTAGCCAAAATTACGGTGTTCTGTTATAAAGAAAAGACAAATTGTGCAATGGTAGATGTTTATGAGGACATTGTTTTTGTAAACAATAGTTTGCCTTAAGGATATAAATGCGACTTATATACATGAACGTTTTAAGAACACATAACATATAAGTCTATCGGTACAACCACGCAACCTTTGTATGTACATTGTAAATTGCAGCTATCTCGTTACATTGGGCAATTGCAACGGAAGGGTATTCCAAATAGAAATCGTATCCTATAATAAATCAAACCTACGTATTTTTCGTTTGAAACAACTGACTGTAACATGCTGGAAATATAATTCAGATTGCTCGTACCCAAATTAAATATTGATGTCAACTTCCATACACGTATTTACGTATGCAGATGTAGAAACATTGAATTCCAGAGTACATAGTTGTTAAAAAATCTAAATTCTGGCATTCTGGCATTTTTAACAAAGCTAGTTTTGTCCTCTCACGATGGAAGTTAATTTCCAAAATTTCCAAATATTGAATTCTCCGCAATTGAATTGTAAGGGCTAACAGGGATAATTTTTGATAAGATGGGTGTGATCCGTCTGACAACATTGTAGGTACAATTGCGTATGCAATTTCGACGGTTTCGCCAAAAGTTCATTCTTCCTTTCTTTGATAGGTACATAGAAATAACAACATTCAAAACCAACTCAGCGCTGTAATACGAGTATTGATAGTAATTTTTGTGTTTTAAATATAGTTTATTTTATACGTGTTACAGCTAAAACCATAGATAAGTGTAATATATAGAATGAGCTTAAGGATGCCCGATTTTGGATCGCATAGGCGCCGCCATTTTGATGGGTGATCTGTCAAACAGACGGTTTTTAGATGGTCCTTAGTGAATTGTTGAGGTTATATTTATTGTTTGAGTTTGTCGATCGTGTATTATTTTTGAAATTATTCTATTTATAAATATTTTGTATAGGTGTTTTTTGATGTAAATGTTTTAGTAAGTGATTCTTTATTATTTAAAAGTAAAAAACAAATGTACAGTAACACATCCTCAGACACATCAGACATTTTCGCTTTCTTTGGGGAGCTAGGACATATATCTTCCATTACGTGCAACGTAGGCAAAGCATTATGTCGAAGATATCTCTTTCCACCTTTTACACTAATATAATCGATTCTAAAATGTTTCGAACATATCAACAAGGTAATCTCGATGATTTTTCCACAATATCCAAATATTTGTGAAATTGTTTGCCTTTTGGAACTTGAAAATTTGGAATATGGTATGTTGAAGTTAGGTTGTATGTAGTTTTTACTGATGGAAACCGATGTCACTATTAGGAGATAATAGTCTACGAATGTTTTTACATCCAGGCACACTACAAGTCATCCTATAACATAAACAGTGATTCATATCCGCACACTGAAAAAAAATTATACTACAAATCTTGCTAAGTGTTCACACTCGATCTCACAAATTTAGCTTAATATTATAATACACTCCAATGGTGTGAATATTATTTACCTACAACTTCAAATTAATAAAGAATCACTTACTAAAACATTTACTTCAAAAAACACCTATACAAAATATTTATAAACAGAATAATCTTAAAAATAAAACACGATCGACAAACTCAAACAATAAATATAACCTCAACAATTCACTAAGGACAATCTAAAAACCGTCTGTTTGACAGATCACCCATCAAAATGGCGGCTTCTATAGAGTCCGAAGATTTGCGGATGCGCAAAGGTCTAAACGCTTTCTAATAGTATTATAGTTGTCTATGATTGACACTGTTTTACTTTGCCCCCTGTATTTTATGTTCTAATAGAATCTTTAAAAAAAAAACAGAAATATGGAATACAGAGGAAAAAGACGAAATCAAACTGAAATGAATAAATACACGAGGTCGCAGAGGAATAAAGGGGTTATGTTTGATTATATATAAACATTGCCCCATCCTTGGTATGCAATACAGGGGTGTATTATACATTTTGTGATACATTTTAAATCAATGAATTTAATTTATCTTTGTCCTATTTTAGCAGTGCAATTGTTATATTTGTTTTTAGCAAGAAACAGAAATTTAATGGCAGAACTTATGATGCTATTTTCACCCTTATTTAAACAATCTATAGCATCATTCGAATAATCGCTTCTTGAATTTAAAGGGCACCTTTTAATAAGATTTTTTACTTTGCATCGTTTGCAATGGACTTTTCGGGAGTTCTTACCAACCAATAGCTTAGTTTCCGTATTGAACACGCATTTTTTGTACTCCATCTGTTCGGTGAATAAATTTATAGGTCTTGTTTATAATACGTCACCTTCACACAAATACACAGGATGCGCACAACCTAATGAAACCAGGCGAGGTTACAATATATTTATATACGGTATGTTAGCGGTTCCTATTGTCAGCCGAAGTCTCCATGTATCCCGTTCAACCGAATAAATAATACCAAATATATTAATAATATATGGTTAGTTCCATGAGCAAAACGCACATGTCGCCAATGGTAATTTTTCAGAATAAAATTCATAAAATCCAAGACATTTTTCTTTAGTAATAATGCTAGGTTTAGTAATTTTATACAATGGGTATATTTTAGTAGTAGTACTTTGCTCGACAATATTTGTTGAATTTATGACGTCATGAAAATTTTTCAAGTGACGTAATTACCCCCTATTACAATAGGAATTTTTTTGTTGGACCTTATATAAATATCTTGTTTTTCGATACCATTCTTACTGATCTTATACAGTCAAACCCAAAATAATGAAGAAATATGAAATTAATAACTTAATTCTGGTTATGGAGACGTGTTACACTTATAGCACAAGCTTAGTAAAAAAAAAATGCTAAACTTAAAAAGGAAACAATAGATTTTCTGTAGAAGCATTAGCTGAGCACAGATTCTATTTTTTGTACGAGACTAAACTAATATCAAATATAAATATCGTATTTATTTTAATTGGAGACGCACGTTCAATAACCGCCCCACTCTAATGGACGCCGCAAGAAAATGATGCCGAATGGAATAAACGCCGCACTCTAATATACGCGGCATCTTTATTGGGAGTGCACACAATCGACCTCAAAAGTTGGTAGGGGCATCCCCATTAACCACACTCAGATTGAATTTCGTATGTGATACTAAAACGAAGTCGTTTTGTATTAAAACTAAGTTGTAATACAATTGTTTTGAGATGGATAGCAAAAGAATAGAAACGAGCATTTGGTTTGATTCGACATAAACGCCGCACCTCTTTTATACGCGGCAAAGATAGAAGCCCTAAATGATTTAACCGCGGGGGTGCTTATGAGAATAAATACAGTATGTATATGTGGTCAATGGTTAGTTCCAAATGTGAAACACAGATGTCGCCAATAGTGGTGTTTTAGCCGACCAAGGGAAGAACTAACACGCCATTGTGTTGTACACTGTTCTTAACGATCACGTAGATTTTCAAACATATTCAAGAACATAGGATGCTATAGATTCCTGAAAAACGAGACGATCTACTCACGTAATGCATTCACAGTTTTGAGTGGGTCTGTACCGCTGAACTTTCAATTTATTCATCAATGGCAAGGACGTTCGTTGAAGACTCCGCTCAGGTGATTCCAAAACCCGATTGACGACAGCTCCATGATTTTCATTTGTTCTCACAGCTACTGGCTTATCAGACCTTCCATTGAGGATTCTTTTATATTCGTTCAAACGAGGATCAACAGTCCTTTCGGCAATTTCTAAAACAAAATGAATCATCATAATATATATATATATTGATTTTTTTACCTAGCTCTTGCATCAGTCACATAATCATTGTATTTATGTTTATGATCCTAAATTAAATGCAGTGGCTGTGACCTAGAAAAATGTTGTTCAAAAGATAAAATTTAGAAGTAAGTAATACTTTCTTCAGTAAAAATGTCGTTGGTACGTTTTTCATCTTTCGACTGTGAAAGAGTGCATTATCCAATACAATTACGGAATTTCCTGGTAATTTCTCCATTACATTTGAAAATCCAGTTTCAAATACACTGGAATTCATTTCATCGTGACAACGGTTTGGCTTCCTAGATGGGTTTTTTAACTCAGTTTACTCTAACTTTTTATTTCGTCTGCTCTTCATTAACCAAGTTTCATATAGGTAACAGCTTTTTTAACAAAAAGTAAATGATCCGTTGTGGTTGACGAGATCCGTGCTCGTGTCGCACTCGCAACGTAAATGTGTGTTATTACTTCAGAGCGGACGTCGTGCGAGACTCGTGTCGTGCTCGTCCCGAGTGTATGTGGCCAGAGCTTTATAGTCAACGCATGAAATAAATGATTTATATGTGATTACCTAATATAATCGCTACCTTAGACACTACTGCTGTAGTTCCCTTTTGGTTGTTGCCTTTTTTTATTTGCTCGAAAGTATTTACCGCTATAGAATACAACAACGAAAGCCTCTGTTACTTTCTGATGTACAAAAGTACAGAGACCGGAAACAGAGCAGCCGAAACAGCTGTTAAGAGAATATAGTGGCGGCCTTTTAATGCCTGTAGTTTATTGTGATCTGGGTTCAAAAATATCAAGTTTAATTGGACTACGCTACTCGATTGAAGTGACCTCACTCCTCCTATTAAAAAAAAAAACGTAGTGTAGTAGCACATAATGTTTCTTTGTCGATCCACAATACTAAAAACCCATTGATAAATTTAGGTCGATTAAAAAAAAATGTAGTAATAGGAAAGTAAAGCACAAACAAATTTACGTTAAAATGGAATTTCAAGGTGGATGCATACTTAGAGACCGTTGATTCGACTAGTGCGTATCTAACTTTAAACTGGCAGATTTAATTGAAAAATTTCTAAAATTATTTAACCAGGGTGTATATTATATGTTTATTATTGTTTGAAGGCACAGCAAACATCTGTTGTTTTATTTTCAGGGCTGTCAAAGCATTCCAACAACTACTCTACGTTTCGCCCGGCTTTCAAAGGGCTAACGAAGTCCACTTACGCTTAGGATTAATGTTCAAAGTTACGCAGGAATATGAATCGGCGTTGAAACATTTGCAACTAGCTTTAGTAGATAACAGTCCCTGTACCGCGGATAAAAACGCAAGTAAGTACATACATTACATATATAAATAATGGTTATTCCCCCAGGTCATTACGATTAGGAGAGCTCGTTTTACCGGATTCTAAGCCCCCACGTTTGTGTGTTCTTGCATTTTTAGTATGAAAGTAGGTTAATAGGTTTCCGACATTTCCTTGCAATCGCAGATGATTGCGTTAGAAAACACATATGTATGTGTGTACAAAACGGCGCCCACGATACGACATAACGTTACAATTCCATTTACAATTAAGCTTTTAGTCCGTTTCCCCTCATTTCCTGCGATAGATTAATCAACTACATAATCCTTACCTTCTGTTATACAGTACAGTGTACAGTGACGAGAATATAAATGGGACGAGGAACAATTGCATGTGTTGCTTCGAAACAGGACATTACCTACGCATAATTTTTTTTGGTAATATAAATTGCTCGAATGAAAGTCGTTTATCGCGAATCCGCATAAGGTTTAACATCGCTTGCAATCTGTCTGCCTCGTCTCTTGCCAATCGTCCAGGTTTACTTCTGTCGGATTGTGCATATTACGATACGATACGTTTTGCTGTTAGCACTAACATGATTCATACTTTGCAATACCTCCTTAATAATTATTCATGGTATTGCAGTAAGAATATAGATTACTCATGATTACCACATTCATTCGTTAGTTACTACATTTAAGTGCATTCTTTGTACAGTCAAATACAGAATTCATGTCTCTCCTATAAAATAGGATAATGAAATGACATATGCATTTGAACTACAAACAAGTATTATATTTGTTCACACCACTTGACGAAATCTGAGATGGCATGAAAAAAAAACATGTAACAGGAACTGTAAAGGATAATTTGAAGTACCTAGGCCATGGTGTTACATTTTCTTCTTGCGTTTTGTGTTTTTGCTTATTTTAATGTTATTACATGAATTCTTGATATACAAGTACTAGTTGATAGAATGTTTTTTTTTAGGCAAATGCCTTTGTCAAAATATATATTTATCTACCTTAATTTTGGAATGAATTCCGAATTATCTCTTACGTGCCTATAATTTGGGTGAAAAAAATAGTGATATCTACGATGAAACGTTTACAGGCAGTTTTTAAAGCTCATGGATGGCTATGCTACATGATATTAGTTATGTTACTTCAATTTTGTTTATTTTTTATGTTTTTTTTTTGTGCATTCTGTTTATGGTTTGTGCAAATAAAATAAAACACTTTATGAAGTTATTAACCCCGAATACCAGAGAGATGCAAGTGGACGAATACTTTTGTGCGTAACTGTATATGTATAACAGTATTTATTATGAAATATCAAATATTAATGAAAATATTACCTATCCATTTTAAAACTGATATTAGTTAGTTTATCTTGCTGTAGAGCGATATTATTTAAAAATATTCATGGGACAAATCAAATCGTAATTTAATTTTTAGTTTTATGTCCTGAAGACGATGCGTCCAGAATCCCAAAAATTCATATCCGTACCCCAGAGCAAAACTGTTTACTACACCTTCATACAGACAATTTATTAATTTCCCTAGTTTTTTGTTGACTGAAAATTTGTTATAAGGTGTGACAAAAGAAAATAGTGAGTGCAATTTTTCGGCGGTAAAAATTGTACAACAGATGAAAACAACAAAGATAAATAATAAACACTGATCTTTATTCTCCAATAGAGTAGGTATAAACACATTAAATATACGTAGATGATACAACAGGTATTTTCTAGTCATTATCACTTGCCTGATTTGCTTTATTGTGAACAAGGTTTTGGAAGAAATAATGGAACCGTTTCGGTAGCCACTTCAGTAATTCAGTAATTCTGTAGATCATTGATTCTTTTTTGTACTTATTGGATTTAAGTTATCACGGAGTGGAACCAGCGTCAAACAGACACGAACAAACTTCTCTGCTAACGGACTTAATATTATTTAGAGCATGTATTATATGGGACATAATACTTTTTCAAAGTTAATACAGAGAGAGCAAAAATGATTGTCATGTCTGAAGTTTGCAGCAACATTATCTTACCTGTTATATATTTATTTGTTTGTCTTTCTCTTATTCAGTTACTGCAACTTCAGACATGACAATCATGTTTGCTCTCTCGATACTGTCTCTGGGTAATATTTGTATTATGTTGCACGTGAATGAATGGTAATACTGTTTTGTTCTATACACCATATGGACATAATACTGTTCGTAAGATGCTAGTTTAAATATTTTCAGTCCTAGTAGGACTTTAATTATCCCAGTTGATAGAAATTTGAAATATCCACAAGGAATAAACTAAAACTTAATACAGTTTTGCTCTGGGGTACGGATATACATATTTATCTTCGAATTTTGCTGGCGTTAGGTAGATTAGAAATTTGGAAACACTGCAATCAGTCACTTATCACAATGAAGTGGTATGTCCTGTTTTAAAGGAGATACACAGTTTCCTCGGATCTATTGGGGAGACACGAATTCCTTATTTGACTGTACACATATATTATTTCACAATTCCAGAAATAATGCTTATATAATGTTGATACTGACGTCAACAAATTACCATCCTTCAATTCCTACAACTTTGCTTGTTGCATGTCATACATCGCAATAAAAATAGTATAAATGCATCTCAAAACGTGATCGTCTTTGGTTATCGATTGCGGAATGACTACGTTATCAGATGTGTTTACTTTGCTTATATATTATGTACATTAATATCTAAAGCCTATTAATTATTAGCACATCGGCAAGTTAAGTTCAGATATAAAAGTCCTAGTGCTTATTACAAAATCGTGCGACATAGCGAACATATACGGATAACCTTCGATTTATAATAGATATGTTTCGTTACTATTTATTTTGCGATTTTGCAAGTTCTAATGGCATTAGTAATAGCTTTAACTAACTACAAGAAAGAATGTAAAGTGCAATAACGTACGTAACTAGCGATTGGTGTAACTGACCTACCGACGTGAATTATTATAGATGGTGGTTTAAAAATGTACCTAACCTTGGCCCAATTTAAAATATTCAATAGTTTTCTAGTAAAAATAACTTCACTTCTATATAAAGCACTGGAGCACTAGTCCATGATATATTATACATCACCTTTTTCCCGTGTTGAATCTCTTAACAATTTATGTACTTAACGAAATATAACTGTACATAACCCACCCCATATTTCTAAGGATAAAATTCTAAATACCTTGGATTATATCTACAAAAATTTAGAATTTCAGCAAAGGTCAATAAACTAAATGTTTTTTCTGTTCAACAGTAAATAGCTATAAAAAATTGCAGTATGTAAATGGCCTTCGACCCAGCTGAGATTGCATCTGTTCTCCGTTACGTCATGCTTACATATCAAGGTCACTAGTCCACAAGTTTTTTTTTCCAGTTAGCAAGTTCCATTGATCAGAAACATCTCATTTTTCTTGTATGAAACTCCAAAGCTGATTAAAAATAAATACTGTACCAGAAATCTACCCATGTATTTTCAAATTTATATATATGCAGTGTCTTAAATACCCTTAAAAACTGTATTGTACATACCTAGAGTGGTGGCCACATAATTAAGATCAATACATTTGTTTTGCATTTTTCGAAATCACGAACCAATAAAAACAAAATAGACTTTAATCTTATTGTTATACGTAAACGAGATGGAAAACATACAATTCTCCTTAATTATATTGCAACAATAATAATTAGCAAAAAAAATCAGAATATCGTATAATTCTTATTGGTGATAAAGGGAAGTAGACATATGTGGGTGACATATGTATTATATTATTAAGCCGAGAAGCCCTTATTTTATAGAATCGTTTATTTTGGTTCATTGTAGTTGTATAATGCAATCGTTTTTTTTACCTTTAATCTTTTTTCACTCCACTGCCACCGTATGCACACAAAACTCTTAATCACAGATAAAAAATAGTACCTTTTAGCCATTTACCAACAGTTTTACCATAGCCCAGCGGGATGTTATCTGATTGGTTATTCGAAGATTGACATTAAGCGGCGGCATATTTGAAAACCTGCCAGGACTATTAATTTTATTATAACTGTAATAATATATTTCAGCTTTTACAGTAGTACATACATCGTATGTTGAAATAAAACATTTCTTTACCTTCCATAACATACATATGTGGTAGTTAGAGTTGGAAATTTAAGGAGAACAAATAATTCTTTTCTGAACACACATTATACTCCTCGATTCGTTTAACGTAAGGATATTATAATTAAAATTGGCTTGCCTGCATTTTAGGAACTTGAGTCGGGCGCATGCGCTAAATACTCACAAACCACGCCCCTTTATACAGAGTCATCAAAAAAGACTGACCGAAATACACGCCACAGAATTGATATATAGGTACTCCCAGTATCCGTTAAATTTAATAAATAAATAACAAATAATTTAATAAACTATCTATATTTCGACTTGTAAGGATTATTGATATTGGCCTATAAATAAAGGGTAAAATAAAAACAAAACAAGATGACGACTTTATTTGCTATAAAATGCATGTATGCAGTATTAATACATAGATGGCGCAATCTGTATTAAAACTACAGTTATTTATTTATTATATTTAGTTTAGAAGAATCGACTACGTTTAAAAATTAATCATTGTTTGCGGAACATATCTCCACAACTAATGGCAAATGTTCACAGAGATTTAGTAAATAGATTGGGATATTGTTTTTTGAGTTTAGAGATCGTTTTGGACATGTATTTATCTAATGGATCAATTATTTATTTTCTCCAAAAGAATCTTTTGTTTAGTGTTTTTCTTAGTAAGAGTAGTTTGCATTTCATTTTAAAATATAATTCTGTCTTACAATCTTACTTACCTTTTTTTACTACAGAAGTATTTGTTTCTTTATTTTCCTTCAAGGCAATCGTTTCATATTCTTTAACTTCTCAGCACATATCGTTTTCATTGCATTCTATAAAAAATAATCAGCACTGCATTATGAGACCCCATATGAGTAGACAGTTCTTGTAATTGTGTCTGTTTTCTGTAGTATGTCGGTCCATTTTTAGATGCGCTGAGTTTGTACAATATCGAGTGATTATAGGACAATGGCCTCATACTGTATAGTTGTTTATTTCGAAAAATGCAAAACGGATGTATGGTTCTAAATTGTGGCCTCCCCTGTATATGCGACATTAACATTTTCGTTGTCTGGAAATATGAAATATTCCAAACCAATATTTAATGGCAGTACTACAAGGCTAGATGTTGTACCCTTGTTGGCAAATTTAAACACGTATTGTTTGTTAAAATTCTGGCAGGTATATGTTAAAATTTAAATTCTAATTGGTATTAGATCATTCGTCTACATTTAAATATAGAATTAGCTGTCCGGCTGTCTGGGTACACTATTATCCGTGTCGTATTCCTTTTTTTGTGTCTTTTTCCGTCGTCTACTCCTAGGAATTCCCTCTTGGTTCGCACAGACGGTAGCGCGCACTACTTTATAGCGTTCTATAAGCAGAACCAGACTTTCAAATAAACTTACGAAAAAGCGAATAAAAACAGTTTCTATATATTCACATCGTTTCTTAAGTACGATGACCCCAACAGCCAGATAAATACGTGCGACGAAAAATACACAAGATTGATTCGTTGTGCGTGTGCCAGTAGTCTGGAGATATTTGCTAATCTTATTTTGTTAAATAAATACAACTTCTCCTTTTGAGTGTGTTCAATACAAAAATATTTATACTTTAACAATTTGACCTAGATTTTGTTTTCATACTGAAAATAATTTGTTATGTATGCAAGCATAATGTATGATGTTACGGGGTACCAGATTAGCATAAGTATGAATCATAATCTATAATTTATTATTATTCATACTTTATGCAACGAAATAACATAAATATTGTAGGTAGCATAATTGTGCAATATTATACCCATTTTTAGGTTGATCGAATAAGTACACGCAGCATTTTATATACAGGCGTATTCAAAATGTACGCGTTACAATAAGAGAATTGATAAAACCCACTTCACACTTATAGCTCTTGCAACGAAACAGCCGACTTTTGACTGCGATAATGTTAAAATCATACAAACACAACTTCACATTTAGCAACTGTATAGTAATGTCAAATCTAGTGACATTTTGTCCGCGTAGGATTTCCTCAATTAGAGCGTTGCAAGTTGCATAGATAAGGTAATATGTCAACGCACTTACTTGACGTTTGTCATTTTGACGTTCTATTTAGTATTGAGTTTTCATATTTTTTTAACATAACCTATCTGTATATCTGTCAAATCATATGATATGCTTTGTAATGTGTGGCAACCATGCAATGAAAAGACGAAATGTCAAAAGTCGGTTGTTTAATTGCGAGAGCTATATGTACACAATATCCAAAATAATTTTTTTATTCTCTTTTCCAGTTAAGTTCCATATTGCTCACGTTTTCGAGTTGCAAGGGAAGATAAAGATTGCCAAAGAACGCTACGAAACGCTATTGGGAGACAAAGCTATAACCAATAATTTACTCGCCGATGTCTATAGACAATTAGGTATATCAATCACTCCCACCTCATCCGTACAAGGCGGCCCCTTTTTAAAATATTACTTTGCTCCTTCCAGGTTGGCTATATCATTGCTCAGACGTTTTAGGTGAAAAGAACGCTCGTATATCAATAGCCATACAATGCCTTCAAGAAGCAATAGAAGCTGATCCATTTTCTGGTCAAACGTTGTACCTACTAGGTCGCTGTTACGCTAATATAGGCAAGGTACACGACGCCTTTATTTCGTATCGAAATTCTGTTGAAAAATCAGAAGGGAACGCCGATACGTGGTGCTCAATCGGGTAGGTCGCGTTAGAATAATTATATAAAAGCCTTTATTTGAAATAGTGGAATTCCTCAGAGTGCTATACCAACAGCAGAGCCAGCCTATGGATGCTTTACAAGCGTACATATGTGCTGTACAATTGGATAAGTCACACTCGGCAGCTTGGGCCAATTTGGGTATCTTGTATGAGACTCGCGGGCAAGCCAGGGACGCATACGCTTGTTACCTGAATTCCAGTAGGGGTCTTGGTAGCCGGGCTTTGGTAGAGGAACCGTGCATCACTAGTAAATCGGCACGCCTAGTGCTGCCGTCAACGGGCATGAACCCAAACCTAACGCAAAGAATTAATTTCCTCCAAGCCCAGTTATCAAGCGGACCAATGCCTAGCATTACCAGCGCGTAAGTGAAACTTATTCAGAATCAAATAAACAACTTTATGTATCTTCAAAAAATTTAGACGCCGCGCCTTGCTTTCAATAGAAGAAGCTTGGAATCTTCCAATATCGGCGGAGATGTCGTCAAGGCAACAGCAACAGAACTCCCAACAAGCACGGCCGGGGGCGCAAAGTTTCCAAAAATCGTATACCCAAACTCCCCAAGGTCCTCCTCCTCCATATCCGTCGCCTGGAGGCGCAAACAAGCGATTCAAAACGGAAACAGGCGAGCAAAAACCTGCAACCGCACCACCACAAAACCCACCGCCAGTTTACCTCAACCAGCAACAATTGCAATTGTTGCAGAATCTCCAGCAGAACGTAGTTAACTTGAATCCACAACAACAGGTACATATACAGGATGACGCATTAGTGTGGCAAAACTCGATATACCCGTTATCATATAAGATATCAAAAAAAGTTATTTACGAAAATTGTAGACAGTCTTAAACTTAGCATTTTAAAATTGCTTACCGTGTGGACGCATTCGACACTAGTGTCGGCATTTGTGTCGAGTGTCGGTGTCGTCGTGTATACCAAGCATAACAAGTTAGTCATGAAAAAATGACAGTTTAGTGTTTAATACAACTACAAAATACAAACATTTGTAACTTACACTAATGATTAACATTTAATTAATTAATCCAACTGTTTACAATTTTGTTCTATAATAAATGTTCAAAATATGCATCCCAACTATCAATACAACATTGCAGCCATTCTTCTAGCGATCGGCTTACATTTCTTAACATCTCAAAATTAATACTGGAGAATGCTTCTCTTATTCTGTTTTTTTCATATCACCTTGTGTAGTTGGCGATGTTTGATATACAAGGGTTTTTTTGCACATAACCACATAAAGAAGTCATTTTTAGTGATCTTTGGTTATCGAGCCAGTTACTCAATTGGTTCCCCTCTTCTTATCCATCTTCCAGGAAAATGGATGTTAGATGATCGTGTATTAACCTAGTGTGAAGTAACGAAGTTCCCAGTTACCATATCCTTTGACGAACGTTTAGGGGAATATTTTACAATAACAACGGTAAATGATTTTCTAGAAAGTCTAAATGTGGTCCAATTACATAATCTTAGCTAGCAATTAAGGCATAAGACTGTCTTACTGTCATTTTTCTACGATTAACTCGTTTTATTAAAATAATTTCTAAAAATCTCACTTTTATAAAAAAAAAAACTTTAAAATATCTTAGTAATTAATGATTTAGGTATGGAGATTGCTTAGTAAAAATGAAAATACCTAAACAATTCTTGCTTTTTATAATATAAAATACAGGATGATCCATTTAAAATAATTGAAAAAAATAATGTATTTGAGTTTTGACTCGCCCTGTATTCAGTTTTGACAATTTTGAAAAAATGTCACTTTGCTATAAAAGTGGGTCAATATCAAAAATCTATGCTCGTAAAAGAAAATATTTCGGACTGTGTTGTTTGCAGTATACAAGACCTTAAACTCACAGTGATGAAAATTGACCATAAATTCTGAAACATGAAATTGTATACTGGAAGTGTGAGGCAAATCTGAAATAATATCCAGGGCGTTCCATTTAAGACAACGTATGTTTGTTTCACCCCGGTGATATGAAACACCCGTATATATATAAATAACTTTAGCAATGTTACGCTTAAGACTGCCTGCAATTTTCAAAATAACTTTTCTTGATATTTTATGTGATAACGGATATATCGAGCTTTGCCACACTGTATATTTCATTTCTCTGTTGTTACCCTTGTATGCGTACTGAATTTTTGTTTGTACTTTTAAAGAATGTTTTGCAACAACTCCAACATCAATATCGATTGATGCAGCAACATCAGCAACAATTACGGAATCAACGGCAACAACAGCAATCGATAATATCCCCTGTCACTTCAATTCCCGGTTCTGCACCTGGTTTTAATGGTACAACTCAATATACACAGTCGCCTCGAACTAACGGGACACCAACGGCGATGACTCCTAAATTACTTCAACCGTCCTTACAACCACCCATTCCGAATTGTATGGGTTTGCCTAGTACTAATTTTAACGAATTAGTAGACGTCAGCGAAGAGGATTTGCAGGATTTCCTATCGCAAAAAGGCTTAGCAACAACTTTAGCTGAGAATATACTGAAGCAATTAGGATCGGACGACATCGATATTAAGGAGGAAAGCAATTTAGGTAGAGATAAACAATAAAATTTTATCGATTTAATTTCTCTTTCTTTAATTTGCAGATAACACGTTATCTTCAGGTCCATTTTCACCTTCGAATACAGAAAACGAAACACCAAAAGTAGATATTAAGGATGATATTAAGGAGCGCATCAAATCTCCATCTGGGGATAGTATTTTAACTGTTAAGAACGAAATACCGTGGGACATGGATTCTTATCACTCGGAAAAGAGACCAGATACTGAATACAGTATTAATATGGACGCGAAAACTATATTGGAACTGTGCAAGTAAGATAGTCGGTAAGGAATACGATATTGAAAGATAAAATTTTAATTTTTGTTGTAAAGAGGTGAAGGCATCAAGGGTGAGATTAGCAATTCGTTGATATCGGACAATGCACCGCCTCCTGCACCACCCGACCCGCCCTCGCATAAATTAAACCATCAGCAACTACTGCCTCCGGCTCCATCCGTTTATTTAGAAAATAAAAAGCACGCCTTCAGTCCCCAACTGCAGGAATTCTGCTTGAAACATCCTATAGCTGTCGTGCGAGGCTTGGCATCGGCATTGAAATTGGACTTGGGTCTTTTCTCAACGAAAACTTTGGTAGAAGCGAATCCTGATCATAGCGTCGAAGTTAGGACGCAGTATCAGCAACCGTCGGATGAGAATTGGGACCCGCAATCCGGGAGGAAAGTCTGGGCATGTATTTCCCATAGATCCCATACGACGATAGCGAGATATGCGCAATATCAAGCTTCTAGTTTTAAAGAAAGTTTAAAGGTATGTATATATTGCATCAGTGTAGTTATGATCGATGAAACCCTTTTAGTCATGGAACTTTATTTAAAAAGAAACGTATTAGTTGTAATTGCAACACTAAATACATAGCACTAAACTACTAAAGTAAAATTAAAAATCGAAATATGTAATTCGACTAAAAACAAAATCAAAATCAAAATTTAATTTTTTTAAGCATCTTACTGCGGAGACCAGAATGGAACGGACGCTCGACATTAAATTCTACTGAACCTAATAAACCTTAAACTAGTTGTTGTAACGCTAAAACTACGTAAACGTTGCATTAATAAAAACTCATTGAAATAGAAAAAAATATAAAATGAAATATGTACTTCTCTAACAGCCCTTTTTTATGTACTTTGCGCGAATTTTCTTGATATCCTCAATTGACATTCGACTCCCTGTATCTACCTCTACAGCTGGTGGTACAATTTGGATACCTGGAGGCACACGATTGCCTTCTCCAAACGGATTTTCTTCATGTGTCCGCCTTGAGGGTGCGCCGTATTCATTTAGAAATGTTGAGGGTTTCTTCTGCGCCTTTTGCTTTTTTAAACTTCCGCGCCATTCCATCAAAAGACGGTGATTTTTCTGGGCAATTTTCGCCCCCCTAGAGGACATTTCAGCACGTTCGCACCCAGGATATTTAGTCTGCGTTGTACCTGTAGCGCTTTCTTCATTATTTACATCTTGTGGTTGTTTTGGCTCTTCTGGTGGCAGCACTACTTGCACGTCATTCTCCGCGTCGCTCAAGTCATTTGCGAGCAACTCTTCTCCAAAGCAATCTTCGTACACACTATTCAAACGTATCTTCTGCTGAACACCTTTCCCATCTCCTTGGTCCCCGTTGCTAAGGAAATCCATGCGCATAGCGAACATCGCCTCACTTACTCTGAAACTCAACACCTTCCACTCCTTCATTTCAACACATTGAACCCCCGCGGCTACTAAATCGGGTACAGCATTGTTATCTTCGTGGCATTGCAGTTCGCGAAGTTTTCCCTTGAGTTTCGTATACTTTTCGGTAGCTTCAGCTAGTAGAGGGGCTAAATGGGCGATCCTGGATTTGTAAACAAGAGCCTGGTCGATTAAATCTTTTTTAACAAGCAATAATTGTTGCACACCTTGGCAACAAGGCTCTTCGTTGACCTCGGCCATTATGCAGATGTTATTCAGTTCTTGTTCACTTGCAGTCCTGTCTTCTAAGAACGCTATCATATTAGCACACATTTTCTTTTCTTGCACGAGCATCTCTCTGTTTTGCCTAGTAAGAACCGCAGACGTTGCAGTTGCTGATCGCAAAGAGTCTTCAGCCCTTTTACGAGTCTCCTCGGCAATTTTAACTTCAAGCTGTTTAAAATTTACTCATAATTAACTATACAAGGTTGCCAGATGCATTTACTTACATGTTTCTGATAGTTTTGCTGTGTAAGGTCACGACACTTGCTTTGCAATTCATCTAAACCATTCATCCGCTGTTCGTTATCCTTTCTTGCAAAATCTAGGTCGCGTATAGCTTCCTTGTATTTTTCCTCTTGCTGTGTCAAGCGCTCTTTAAGCGTATCACACTTCTCGGTCAGCAATTCAATCTCCTTTAATCCCTCTTCGACATACGTTTTAAAAGCACATACTTCCTCGACCGTAAATGAAGGGATATCGTCGCCCATTGTGTATCTAAAATGTCAATTTCGCCTTAGAATAAGTGTTAATTGATGGTTATAGGTCTAAGATGTCGTACGCATGTGCAGCCATTTTGTTTTATGTCATAAATACATTTACAATTAAGAAACTGTATCACAACACTAATAATATTCATGCTAATTAAACTTAATTACGGACACAGATTATTTAGATAATTAATATTGTACTTACGATATTCCAATTTGAATTTTTAACGCGGAACGGTCATAAGCAACTAGATTTTGATGATAATGTATAAGATATAATCACAGTACATCGCGGGTGGGGGGTGCACTAGTATACCTTTGGTGCAAGCCAGGGGTGCGTTCGAAAATTAAGGACGCGGTGTGTAGAGTGCAACTTCCGCGTGCGTACCACGTGCCACGAAATCCCAACAATTTTCGAACGCTCTTGGGCGTGAACATGTTAAAGCGGTGCGGGAGGGAGGATGGAGGAAGGCGACTTTCAGTTGTCAAAATAAATATTTGTTGACTAAATTGCTGATAATTCATGACTGTTTCTTTAACCATAGAAAAAGAAATGAACGCCGCCTTGTTACGAGCCATTTGCTTGCTGATAGCTGAAGATGATGAAGCTATATATTAGATGACGAGTTGCAATAATACATGAGACAAACGCCGATCCGTATTCAAAATTATATGAAAAAGGTGATTCCCCACACGACAGATAAACAGTTCTAAAGTTATTTTCGAATTAATAGGCAAACATGCAACATTCTCTTGGGCCTACTAAATAATATAATAAAACAACATAGACAAATCATTATCAGCCTTTTTTTAAATGCGTCTTGCGCATGTCCGAACAGAAGACCAAGTTCAAACTTGGTTTGAAAAGAGTGCATCCTGTTATAAATATCTTCAATTTTCGAACGCAATGATGTACTACTCTTTGTGTGACGACCATATTAGTCGAAAGCTAAGAGTGTACTTTTGTAGCAACACACCTCTCTGAGTGCAAAACTATCTAATAGAGGACCCTGAGTTTAAAATTCTAGAACTCTGCATACAGTGTTTGGGTGATTTAAATTTATATTAAAATTCCTTTAATTGCTAGTAGTTCTTGTGGTTTTTAGTTTGTGCGTATACTTATTGTCTAATCATTATCGTTATTTTTATTACTATTGTGTATTTCGTCTGAAAGATTGACGTGTCCCGAGTTAATTAGTATTTTGTGCGGGAGGAGTAATACAAACACTGTGTTTATTGTTACGTCTGGTAAGCAACAAGGTTAATTCTGTCAAGGTTAAAATTGTCAATGCGTTTTTTTTACGAAACTTCTTTAATTGTAGTTGTAAATCTTAGAGAACGCCAACTGCCATGTATAAATGTAAGGACAGTGTACACTTAGGGTCGGTTGTACCAACCAAGTTCACCGCTAGTTCAGCGTGAACTTCAGTTCAACGAATAAATTGCGTTGTACCAACTTAG
>JARFOC010000198.1:1677052-1725971 GCA_031763485.1 Osmoderma eremita | reverse complement strand
CTAACTGTGTTTCTGCTGATGTTTCCATACATTTCTTGATGATGTTCCATTCCGAGTTTATTGTCCCCTCATGATTTCCACTTTGTATTACCTGTTCCTAATTCAAATAAATTTTCTATTTTTCAATAAAAGGTATTTAATTTGTGATGGATGTATGAATAAATATAAAAAAATTATTAAATTAATAAAGAAACACAAAGATTGTTTTTATGGCGTTAACGTATAACTGGTTGCCTGTAGGAAAACCTATGTGTAACGTTACAAAAAAAAGGCCCTATATATTGACAAATAAACGAACCTAACAAACCAGCTTTACAACACTGGATGAGTGTACGATATGCCGAGGAGTGCAATACGTTTATCCGTACCTTAATTATAATACAAAACCATTCCGATTTACAATCAACTTCAAAATCGTATATACTTACAATACATTGATAAGGCCTGTCTTTTTCATTGCTACACCAAAATAAAGTATAATTCTCGACGTATTCAGCACCTAACCTAGGTGGTTCCCAGGATAATTTGTAAAGTCCATCATCGAAAGCAACCTTGGTAAACCAAACTGGTTCATTAATTACTAAAAAGAAACATTTGATGAGTATGAATAATGATCTACATATTTCAAAGCCGCTCACATTTATCATTTGAAGGAACAACCAATTCTGTACTTTCCACAGACGGGCCTTCGGAATTGTTTGAACGTATAGTAAATCTATAGCGTGTGTGCAAAGACATTCTGGAGAATCTAGCGTAGGAAGCTGTAATGTCCGACGGTTTAATGTTACTACTATTTGTGTGAACCGCTCCCGCAGTTACAACATAATGGAAATTATCAGCATTTTTTATTTCACTGGGTATCTGTTGCCAGTATATGTAAATTTCCCGTAGATTCGTTGTAATGTCGGTTTGGAAGCTGCCGATATCGACTCTAGGTGACGCACTAGGTACTAACATTAAACAAAAAAAAGGTAAATCTAACACTGACAAAAACAGAAATAAACACAACTTACTTGTGCTGCTGGTACGGGCTGTAATGGAGGCATTTGACGACCACATCTCTTCTAAATCAGAACTCTGAACGCGCATGGAGATGCGAATATCGCAGAGATTATGGGCGTATTTTAAACCCGACAAATTAAACGTTACATTCATTTTCTCCATCGTTTCGAACAATCCCCCATTCTTAGAAAACGAATAGTAATTTTACTCCCGCCCTAAATGAATGTTTATTGAAATTTACCTGCCAAGTTTTTGGGCCAAATTCACATTGATATAGTATCCTATGTTGTAATCCTCGTTCGAATGGAACTAAAGAAACTGGAACTTTCCAATAAAGTAATAGGGATGACGTAGTCGCATTGATGCAAGTCAAATCCTCAGGCGGTCCAGCATGAACTAAAAGAAAGTAATTGAAGAACAAGAACAACATAAAAAATAAATATGTGAAAACATACTGTATCTGTAATGGTCGAACATGTGCACTTGTTCGAGTGAACCGAAACGATTAACCGATTTCAACGTAAAATTGAATTCACGTTGAACTAGTCTGTAGTAGGGATTGGTGCGTGCATCCCAAAAACATTTCTTCTTCCCTGTAGAGTCGTCACTTACGTTACAATCCGTATGTCGACTAAAACAATTTTTTTTATATTATAGAAAAATCTATTTATAAGGGCGATGTACTCATTACATTGGCTATAAGCAAATTTTACTATTTATACATTGTACGTATTTGCTTTGAGTAGCGACTACATTACCGGTACTAATTATGTGTTGAAGCTTCTAATAAACGGGAGAACCCAAAGCCATTAACAAAGAATAACAAATTCCGTTTTGCTTTAGCGAATTACATCAATATGTAATTTTAAAAGACAAGGACACCATACTATTCTAACACTGTATAAAATGTGATGGACACAATGGTAAGCTGAACCGAGTGACGATGTTTTTCTTTCTTTTCCGTTAAGACTATGTCCCAACTATTTAATTTTGTCGAAAACGATTTCTGCCAATATCCGGCACGTAAGTTTAAATGGAAAGTTTATAAATATGTTTCAAAACATATAAATATACTTTTGAGATCACACAACACATCTGATTGTGTAGCAACAGATAACCTTAGTACAGACCGCTGTTTCGGGCTACTGAATCTCATCAGTGTACGATGGGGGAATGCCTGCTATACGTTCAGTACGCCGTATCGTCAACTTAAAGTTAGAATGACTCCATGCCATTACGCCATGAATCCACTGCTAGGCGCTAGATGTCTCTGGAGTTTTAGGAAAGTCATTCTAGCGTGAAGTTGACGATACGGCGTACTGGAGGGCAGCAGGCATTCCTCCGTCGTACACTGATAAGGGTTCAGCAGTTCGAAACAGCTGTCTGTTGCTACAAAATCAGATGTGTTATTTATATATTTTTAAATACATTTATATACTTTCTATTTAATTTTATGTATGTTGCATTCAAAATGTTCGTAAGAACGAATCATTAAACAAAAGATAAAACAAATTAAAAAACCTGGGTCAAAACAATACAAAATATATGCATACGTTTTATGTTTTTAGTGTGTAAATTTTCTAATTCTGGCGTTATAAAGAAAATGTTACTCCTACAGAAAAAAACTTGTAGTGGTCAAGATATTTAGGGCTTGCTCGTACTTCCACTTCTCAAACTATTTCAGAATTTTAAATTGTAGCAATGATGATTACTTCCATGCTTTCATTTATGTCCCTATTTATTTTATAAGCTTCCACGATTGGAGGTACGAACATAGCCTTTTAATACTAGGAATTATTAAACTTTTCAATATCTAATCTTCTAATATCTTAGCTATCAGAAATAACGTCGGGAAAGAGATACTCCGTCTAACATATGATGATGTTATCCACACCAAAACAAACCAATTTTTAGAGTACCCAACCAACATTATTTATGAATATATCATTACCTAATTAGTGGTATTAGATTACTTTATAAACAAGAGTATTTCATTCAATTTATACACCATATTTTCTGCGATATCTGTATAAATAACGGTTATTGGAAAATTACTTTAACGTCACAAATATATCTCCTGCCGACAAAGCAGGTTTAGAAGAAGTTTACGAAGTTATCACTTACGCATTACTGCACAAACAATTTTACAGATATAGTGAACGACACGATGACCTCGCATGATTAAGAAATGTACAAATGAAAATGTTATAAAACAAAACAAAATGACACTGTTAACAGCACACCCAAATCGATTGTTAAGTTTTTAAACGTACCTCTCAGATTTTGTTTTTTGGTTTGCGCTATGCTGAAGTGGATACCTATCATTTTTTTGCCTACATAATGAATATCATTAAAAAAATTAAAAACAATCCTCCTCAATTTAGTTACGCTCAAAAACAATGCCCCAAATGAAGAGACAAAATGTTTTTCAGTAGATTACGGTTTATATCTCCATTTGTACCATTATTTATGAAACTAACTGTACAAAATTCCTACATCTACACGATCTGACCATTCAAAATTTGACGTTTTATATATAGGGCGCCTACGGATAAATACCAAAAGCACTATAGATTTTAAATCTTACAGGTACAGCGGGGGAATCCCGAAACGACATCAGAAAATCGCGACTCAAACGGAGTTTCCTATCTGTCAAAATTCTGCTTATTACTTCGCTAATAAGATTGCAGGAAACGTTAATATATTTTTAACCTAATTAAGATATTTTTCACGATAAGATTTGAAATACTTTTGGTAATTATCAACAGGGACACTAATTACATACAAGCTCACAGCAGTATATACAGGCTATGTATGAATTGGCGCAAAAGCTGCACGCAGCGACCTTCTTCGTTGGTTGATTCGGAAATGAAAATCTTGATGTTAAAATGTTTCCTTCGTAAGTTTCCGGGGAACCACTTGAAAGAAGCATTTGGTAGCACTGTACTCGTATACTGCTGTAGTAGTGCGGAGAGATCAAACAGTAGAAAAGAGGTGGCAGCTTACTTTTCAAAAATACCTATAATAACTCAATATGTTGGCTGCTGTAACCTCAAAACACCACAGCACGTCAAAAGTTCAATTTTCCTAGTTGAAATCTACAAGGTATCTTCTGTGCTACCCGTTCAAGCCTTTCTGGTGTAATTTCTAATATTACTGCGCTGATTCTGTCTCTATCTTCGTCAGCGTCTTGAGCAGTTGTTGCATAAACCTTCTCCTTGTTCATTCAACCATCTTATATTACGAGGAAAATGAACAGGAGGTCCATCATGCATGTAAATCATGTTATAGTGTATGTTCAATCTCGTCAATAACTTGAGGTACCCTCATCAGGTTGGCATCCAGACGACTTGGAAGATATATTGGCTCGACCATCCTGGAATTTATTATGCCCAGCCAAACGTTAACGGAACACTTTCTTTGGTGAATTTGCTTTTCTAGTTGTACTGTATGTAAATTCCATTAGGAGTAAACAACGAAAAATCACAGAAAAACTATACCAATTATCACGAAAACGGCTCAAGTTACGTAATCGAAATTACATTAGAATACTTATTTTTCTACAACGTCGCCAAATATATTTATCGTAAAACAAACTTATATGTCAGAAAGAAGACGCTTACGGAAAAATTGTGTTAAAAAAATTTTTTTTGCTAAATTCCAGCCATCTTTATCAGCAGATATCGAACAATAACACTTACTGCCCTGGTCATAAGTATTTGCCACTTCTAGGAAAACCTGATATTATTATTTCTATTGAATTTATCAGAACAATATTTGAGGATTATAGCAATAATCAGCTGCTGTTCAGATACTTTAAGAAGGGTATAAAATGGTATTTTTTTAATTTAGGGCTAATATTTTGTGTATTCAGTGCATTTGTGATTCATGATACTTTGTCAAATTTTATTAATTGTTAAAAATAGTTCACAATATCAAAGAATGCCTAAATTGCAAGAAGTAACAGAAGCTGAACGTGCTCGGATAGTTTGCAAAAGAAGAGCGTTCCTAACATCGCGAAAATAATGAAATGTTAGGGAGGGACGGCGCGAAATATAGTGCAACGTTAGCGAGACTCTAGAACCTACAGAACTAAACAAAGTGGGCGAAAACGTGTAACATCCGCAAAAGAATATCGAATATTGAAAAGATGTTTGATTTACTTTATTCTAAAGTGGTTTATTTTTATCTTGAAATTTTGGTGCCGTTTATTGATTTTTGATGCAGCTTTTTGCCCAACCTGATGCAGAATTTGTAAGGCGTAGACCAAGAGAAGCAACAAAATATAAAATTTTATTAATATATTTAAAAACGATTTTGCATTTGTATTTTTATTTTATTTCTATTTTTATGGAACCAGGGGGTTGCAAATACTTTTAGCCAAGGCTGTATTTGTTGACTCTTGAGTTTGAGCTTCCACAACCTCATGTATGAAGCATGGTACAATATTTCGATATTGAGATTTTCAATTCAAAATTTAACTAGAGGTAACGCCTCGTGCAGCTTTTGCGCCTATTTATACACATCCTATATATGTATGTATATAAAAAGGGTTTTATGTTTAAAAGTTATAATGACAAACTTACCTTCCGGGTCTCCATCTTGGAAATGTGTATGATAAAGAGTAATTTGTAGCTACGTAGTTCTCCGGAGGAGTCCACAGACACGTCAAATTTTCGTAGTTGCGTCCTATGCAACCGAAATCTGTAACTGGCTGTGGTTTAGCTAAAATTTAAACTTAATTAAAATCAATTCGCAAATTATATCACTTAATGATTACTTCCTACTGCGACTTTATTCAAACAAACTGCGCTGTCACTTAGTACACAACTGAAAAAACTGGACATCTTCTCCGGGTTTTCTTCAACTAACTTTATACTAGTTTCATTCAGTCTTATTATCTAAAATGTACACACAATAACCAAAATTAAACTTGAATTACGAAAATTAATAAAATTACCTTATCTGGTGATATATTTTTGTTGTCTTTCTTAAAAGACAAATGAGAACTGATATTAGGAAACTGTGCTATCAATGTTTCATTGGTTATAACACAGGTGATTTCTAGTGGTGTCGATGTATTATATTCTATAAAAATATCTCCCTCTGGATACGTATCTATAATTACAACAGGTGAAGGTTCTGATTGTTTTTGGTATAAAATAAAACTATAAAACTTACATCCTTGGCCTGGGAACCCCAAGCACGAATAGGATATACGGCATACCGCCGATATAAGAAGATATATCGAAATCACTTTGATGTGCAGGAAGCATTTATCCATATTTATTTAAATGCTCGAACAGGGACACATCGTAGCACACAATTCACTCTCACATGTCGAACGTCACTCACATCTGAACCACATTTGTTTATATACTTGCTATGTCCAATATATTCTTCCTTAAAAGCAAAACAAAAATTATCACTCGAAGATAATCTGACGTCTGCTATTTCTTTTTTTTGTAATGAAACAGAATCACATTAAAGAATTATTCTGTGAAAGATTATAAAACATCTCATTTCCAAGAAACCTGTTTTCATCATACAATAATATTTCAATTGAAACATAGTGAGGAGCTTAGATTTTGCCTCGATTTACGGGAGATATTACGGATGGAAAAAAGTAAGTGCTTTTCACTGAATAAATTACAATAAACATACTAAGAGATAGCAAATACATATGTCAAAGTTTACTGTAAACATATTTGGAATTTGACATGAACTGAAATATTGCAGTTAGAGTAAATACGGGCTAATTTGAAAAAATAAGTGACCCACGTATTCTTTACTTTTTCCTAAATACGTCGAACACATTTCACGTATAGCCTATTAAACACATTCATTAAAAACTAGTAAACTCACTTGGTGGATGGATATCGATATACTAGGAATTGATACGTAATAGGAACGGGTTATAATACCTCGAAAAGCACTTTTCAGAAATATTTAGCACAAACGTACGGGAGAAAAATACGACAGGCACGATCACTCGCGGTTGGAAATTCTTTTTATCACCATTCCTAATAAAATTTACGGATGAATGTTATTAGTATCTTTTATCCGATATCAACTTTCAACATGCACGTACAATTCTAATTGCCCAACTCTCAATACTTTCGTACATTACCCATAGATGTCTCACGGTCACTTTTAATAAATCGAATCTTGGAATTACCATCTTGATACCGGGAATTCTTTTTATTTAGAAATGGTACGGCATTGAACGAAATGATTACCAAAATATTGAATTGATTTTCCTTTATTCAACGTTTTCGAATAAGACAAAGTAGAAAATATGATTCTGTCATCAACTAACGCTCTTCCAAGTTCCCTTTTTATTTTTTTATCAAGAGCAAGTGTATAAATTTCTAGAATTCTGTAATACTTTCAGGTGCCTTTAGATTTGTGGGTTTGTTTATGTCTTGTTCTGAAAGTTCAGAATATTGGAAGTTTGAACTCGACGGAGTAATGAGAAGTAGCAATATTTTTTGAGACAACTAAACAAATTGATAACCACCTTAATAAACCCACCCATAACGGGTACTGAAAAATACCTGCTGTGTTCAATATGGATGTAACTTCAAACAAATACTTTTTAGGTTACGTTATCCAAACGTGTTTCAATTGTTTTGATCCTTTTAACCGAAAAAACAATACTCCTTCTACTCTTATTTTATACTTGGAGCAGAAAAAAAATGTTCCAGTTTGTCCTCAGAACAGTACTCCAGGGCAAATAAACACAGTTGGAATACAGATCTGGGACAAATAAACGCATCAATTTTGCTCATTAAAGATTTTACTCAGAGCAGGTGGAGTACGACAAATAAACAAACCTTTTGTTTTTCAGAATGCACTGATAACTTTATCTTGTCGTATGTGCTACTGTGATATTAAAATCATCTAGCGGTTTTAGAAATTCGGATAAACCCACACAACAGTGAAATGGTGCAAAAATTCATTGCCCTCTGTGGACAACACTACCGTCTTTTTCCTAAAATCACAGCTCTGTTCCAACTGGACTCGCTGACTGACGCATGCGCATTATGTAAATGCACTGCAATAAGTCCTATAAATTGTGCAATAGGCATGCGCAGATGTAACAAAAGAGCAAAATGAAGTAATGTAAAGGCGAAATAAAACATGGAGATTTTTTTATAAATTTTATTTATTGGCAATGGTCAAAAGTTACAAAGTCATATAAAATAAACATTTCAAATTCCTGTAAAAACTATGGAAAGGAAAAGTATAAATGTAAAAACAATTGTAGAATTGTTATTCCGCCTGGACTACTTCTTCTTCTGTGCTTTTTCTGCGGCCTTTGTCACCTTGCCGGCGGAGGGGTCTTTGAAGTTAACTTGTTTGATAACACCTACAGCGACTGTCTGCCTCATGTCACGCACAGCAAATCTACCAAGGGGTGGGAATTCCTGGAACGATTCAACACACATCGGTTTGGATGGCACCAACGTTACAATAGCGGCATCTCCGGATTTGATGGCCTTCGGGTTCTCCTCGGTAGTCTTGCCAGTACGACGGTCGACTTTCTCTTTAATTTCGGCGAATTTGCATGCGATGTGGGCTGTGTGACAATCCAATACAGGCGTGTAGCCATTGGAAATTTGTCCGGGGTGATTAAGAACAATTACTTGTGATGTGAAATCGGCAGCACCTCTTGGTGGATTATTCTTGCTGTCACCAGCTACATATCCACGACGGAGTTCTTTTACGGAAACGTTCTTTACGTTGAAACCTACATTGTCACCGGGAACAGCTTCTTGCAGGGCCTCGTGGTGCATTTCAACAGATTTTACTTCAGTCGTAATGTTAGCTGGAGCGAATACGACAACCATACCAGGTTTTAAAACACCGGTTTCAACACGACCGACCGGTACTGTTCCAATACCACCAATTTTGTAGACATCCTATGAAAAAGTGAAAGAAATCATCAGCACATCATATACCAACATCATATGTATCCAATGTTAAAAATTAAATCAGAAAAGATTAAGCCATATATGCTTCAACACCATTTGAAATATCTGATTACTTTTATCATCACTAACAATCAATTATACAGTAATTCTCATATGATAAACACTTCCCAAGTGGAAACAACTTTATGGAACAGGATTTTTAATGTAATAAACAAAACCAATTAATATCAAAATTAAATTACCTGCAATGGTAGACGGAGAGGTTTTTCAGTCGGACGAGAGGGTGCAAGTATAGCATCAAGGGCTTCAATGAGAGTTTTGCCCTCCGCCTTGCCTTCTTTGCGTTCAACATTCCATCCCTTGAACCACGGCATGTTTGGTGATGGCTCCAACATGTTATCACCGTGCCACCCAGAAATAGGTACGAATGCAACAGCTGCTGGGTTGTAACCAATCTTTTTAATGTAAGACGATACTTCCTTCTTGATTTCCTCGAAACGTGTATCAGAGTAGGCGGGTTTTGTAGAGTCCATCTTGTTGACACCAACAATTAGCTGCTTGACACCCAGAGTGAAAGCCAGCAAAGCATGTTCACGAGTCTGTCCATCCTTAGAGATACCGGCTTCGAATTCACCAGTACCCGCGGCAACAATCAATACAGCACAATCGGCCTGCGATGTTCCAGTGATCATGTTCTTAATGAAATCTCTGTGTCCAGGGGCGTCGATAATGGTCACATAGTATTTGGAGGTTTCAAATTTCCACAAGGCAATATCGATGGTGATACCACGTTCACGTTCTGCCTTCAATTTGTCCAAAACCCATGCATATTTGAAAGAACCTTTACCCATTTCCTGCGCTTCCTTTTCGAATTTTTCGATTGTACGTTTGTCGATACCACCGCATTTGTAAATTAAATGTCCGGTGGTCGTAGATTTACCAGAATCTACGTGACCAATAACGACGATGTTAATATGAACCTTTTCCTTACCCATATTTGAGGTGCTGTAAATACACGTTAAAATTTGTTAGTAATTATATGGAGATTTCGTAAAAAACAACGATCAACACTTACAGAAACGCAAAAACACTTTTTATCAATGAATAAGAGCAGAATTACAATCTTACTTTAATAGATAAAAGGTGAAACAGCGATTAGACATATGGGTAACATGGCGGCTAAAAACATGACACGTGGTGCATGGGCAATGTTTCGCCAAAAACGTTACAAATAGATAAAATTCTCATTAAGAGATTATTGATAGTAAATAAAAAAAAATTTTATACTCACTGTTAAGTAAGCTTTGCAAATCCAAATCTCGAACTAACTGGATACAAAGTTGTTTCTTATATGTAAGTCGTAACAGACCAACCGCACCGAACAAAGTGCCAAACAGAAAGGGAGAAGACGTTCTATTTGCCCGAACATATTCGATCGATTCATATACGTCACATCCGGAAACTCGACGATAGCGACATCTATAACTTGATCCAAATAAAATTGAGTCCCGGAAAATATGCGAACTAATAGTTCCCCTTCGCCCCACGTCTTCCCTCTCCGGGGACTGGGCAAGTACAGTCCCAAACTCGAAACTACAATGATAACGGGCTATTGGAAGTTGTGCTAAATTTTTGTGCCCGAATATAAACTTCAAAACCACATTTAACCTCAGTTGAACGGAAACTGTGCGAACGAAAGCGGGTAGTTTAAATTTGGGCAAAATAATAATACATACTTTGCAATTAAAGCTTTACACCTGCTTAGATATTGCATTTGAGTGTTTCCAACTCGTTCATTTGACAATTCTTATTCAAGTTATTTGAACATGTATATTTCTAAACACCTAATTTTGAAATTTTGTACGACTTTTAAAAAATAAACGTAAATATTTTGCTATATTTAGCTGTTGTATACCTGTTATTTTAATTTTCTTTTTTTTTGTCAAACATATAGCATACGATAAGATGGATAAGTTCTGTTTTTAACGTCAACGAAATCCATTGATTTCTTTGGATATACGAGGGATGTCCGGTTACTAAAGTACGTTTGCGCGACACCCGCCTACGTCGCTCCGATCACGTTGAAACTTGCAAGCATTTTAGACTTGCGTATGTACCGCATAGGTGGCTATTGTAATGGCCTTAGGTTCAGTACGACGTGTGCAGTGACAGCCGCTCAATGGCAGTTCCCATCGAAACATACTCCAAGTTTGAACTGCGAACGGTCATTCGTTTTTTGCATGCAAATAATTAAACACCTAACGAAATTCATAAAAAAATGCAACGAAAGGCGGCGGAAATGGAGCTTTTAACGCGCTATCGTCAGGAATACGCATATCTAGAGTCTATACTCTAGACGTCTGACGTGAAGCATCCGAGTTCACCAACACCGTAAAAATTCAAAGTTGAGTCTGCAAAAAAAACAATGGCAACTGCGTTCTGGGATATGCAAGGCATTTTGCTCAAAGACTTTTTGCCATCGAAAGCGACAATCAACAGCGATATTTATTGTTAAATTCTCGAAAAACTACACAAAGCCATTCGACAGAAAAGAAGAGCAAGGTTGACGAAAGGAATCAGGTTGTTGCATGACAATGTAAGACCCCACACCTCAAATCAGACGAAGGCCTGGGTTCAGATACACAATTGGGAAGTTATTGTCCATCCGCCCCATAGTCCAGACCTGGCTCCTACTGATTTCCATTTGTTTGGGCCGTTGAAAGCTCATTTGCCGGATAAAAGGTTTGAAGACGACGAAGTTCAAGAGGAAGTACGGCAGTATTTTACAAATTTGGATCGCACCTTTTACGATGCGGGTTTACAGAAGCTTGTGCCTCGCTGGGATAAGTGTCTTAACATTGGCGGCGATTAAATTCGAAAGTAGCTAACAGTTCACGCTTTCACTTGGTGTATGTTTGATTTCTATAAATAAAGTAGTCTGTTTGTAATTCACAAAGGTGCCTTAGTAATCGGATATCCCTCGTATTTTCATAAGGATTTATTAATTTATTAAAACGATGTATTGTAGAAATTTTATTTTTAAAAACTATCATTACAACATATATATATATATATATATATATATATACGTACATAAATAGAGATATTCTGGTGAAAATATAGTTTATCTTAAATATATTTATATGTATAAAATCACAAAACACATTAAAACACTGTACAAAGGAAATCCTATATAAAAGTTTTAAACGAGTGTGGCTGTAGAATGTGCACAGCCTTTATTAGTATTGTCATTGTGATCATTATTTTTGTACCAGGCGGTTATCTCTTGAAAATCTTGCGGACTCGAGTTTAAATTCGGATTCGGAATAATCAGAGAATTATCCAGGACCATACTCATGTTGCTGTGCGAATTTCTGAAAGTGTTAAGTAATGATATTAGATACATAGAATAGATATACCGTTTATGGCCGACTGCGCTGAGAGCGCAATATAAGCAAATAAAAGATAGAACAATACATCGGTTTTATGGACGTGAGTAATATACAACTTAGAAATAGGGGAGACTGTTGTACCAGGACTATCAATACTAAATAGAACGTCAAAATGACAAATGTCAAGTAAGTGCCTCCGCACACGGGTCATTAGCATTCGAAGTCCCCGACCAGGAAGGTTATAAGCAATCCCCTGCAGTTTATTATGTATTTCTCAAAAAATATCGTTCCATGTACAGCTCTTAGCAAATTCTTTATTGAAAAGGATTCTCTGTAGAAAATTTCCTTGTTCATTATTTCACCATAAAAATACCGAAAATATAATAACAGCAAATATCAAAGAAAATGTTTTGATTATCAAAAGAAAGTGTGAAAATAATATATTATAATAACGTTAACACACATTCTAAGATTTACAGAGGCCTTTAGACACGTTTACATTGTGTGTTTATGGTTTTATTCCAAAATATTATTTTACATCGTATCTAGATTTAGTAAAATGTATCCTAATAACAACTACAACAATAACCTGTTTTCAGATATGTAAATAACAGTTTATATCCCAATATTTCGTCAAAATAACATTGGAAAGCAAAATATTAATCTAGGATACGCTCGTTACGCTTGATTTTCCCGTTACAAACAGATCACACGGTTCGAGCGATGATCGAAACGAAAACTCTCCGAGTTCCAGTTGAGTGCGAATCGATCCTCATTCACTTGCACAGAAAGTGAGAATTACTTCGAGGTCTAGTCGTAGCCACTTCCACTGCTAATCGACCCGTGTGCGGAGGCCCTAAGTGCATTGACAACTCGTCTTATCTATGCAACTGGCAACGCTCTATTTGAAGAAAACCTACGCAGACGACTAAATTTGACTTTACTTAGCATTTGATAAATGCGAAGTTGTGTTTGGTTGTGTTGGTATGATTTTAACATTAGCGCTGTCAAATGTCAGCTCTTTCGCTGCGAGATCTATAAAGCGTTTTTAAAGGAAACCGAACAACGTGAGCAGAATGCGAGGTTATGTATTTTGTTTCGTTTGGAAAAAATTTCACAGCGTTACCATTTCATTTTTTGACGTCGGCACTAATGCTGTCAATAAGTCTTACGAAAAAGCCGGCATTCTTCAAAATCAACCAAAGGAAGAAAAGCGGGGAAAACAATGGTAGGCACGGATACGCCATAGGAAGAATCTATAAAGAAAATGCAGAAAAAATATTAACAGGCGAAAAGATCCTTTTAAAACATCAGAGACCAAAATACGGCATGCTGATAAGATACAGAAACGAACATAACTGGCAAAGGGAAGGAAAAATATGGAAGAGAACTAAAAAGAAACGCATGATTTTTCTACACCAAGTTTATCACAAAGTTTCTGTCATTTTTTATTTTACTTGCATTAAAAACAGTATCTTTTTTTGTATTACACCTTTCTTATTACGCACGGTCCGAGGTACATGATAGTTATCTCGAGCCACACACGCATATTGTACCATGATCCTTGTTGGGGTTTGGCCTCTCTATTAAATCAGACAAGATTCTCGGTAGCTCAACTTCTATATTTATTTATATAGAAGTTAAGCTACCGAGAATTTCGAAAAGCATGACACCAGAAGAATGTTGGACAGGAAGGAAACCTAATTTAGGACATTTAAAGGTATTTGGATGTGAGGCGTTGGTACACATACCCAAACGGAAACGACAGAAATTATCACCAAAATCAGAGAAGTTAGTATTTGTCGGATATTCCGATAATACTAAGGAATATCGTCTTATTAACCCGATCAAGAAAACGATAACTATCAGTCGAGATGTAGAATTCTTAGAGAACTCCAAATCTTAAGTAAAAATGAAAATGTGGAAGAGGGAAGCGAGACCCATTCGAATGCGGTGGTAATAGCAGAAAATAGAGAAAACGACAACAAACAGCAAACGCAGAATATGAGGATGGAGATACACGCAGTAAAAGAGAACAAAAGATCTAGTCGGATACCAAAATCGAAATTGATGGAAGATTATGTAACTTATTACGTTGGTAGTGAACCACAAAGCATCAGGACCCGATACGGAAGCGTGGAAGAAAAAGTAATGCATGAGGAATTGGAATCCTTGGAAAGAAACGATACAAACCCCAACAGATCCACCAGGCAGTGCAATTGTTTAGCTTTTGTCATTTCTGTGTAAGTTATGTTTATGGGTCGTTGCAAAGATAAACATGTCAAGAAGGTATAAGCAACTTATAGTATTCAGACCTTAAAAATATGGTACAAGGTACAGCTCCTCTACAAGAAATTGTCGTCAAAACTTACGTAACAGGACTAAAAGGTTGGCAGGTCATCGGTTGCAATGGCTGATACACCCCTTTCTGTATAACACCGCCTGCAGCATCTTTGTTTGGGGATTTCTTGAATTTCGTAGAGTATTTATAAAAGTCGGACATCTCAAACGGTTTCGTTTCTTCATGGTACGGTTTGCAATGCCCGGCGGTTACAATCGTACAATTTTTTGGTATATTATTATTAAATAATTCTATATTGGTTTCTGTCATTTTAGGAGATGGATTCGATTCGGCCGGAATTTCAATAACCGATTTAAGAATCGGGGAAGATACGTAATTCGTGAGAGGTACGTCTGTGTATTTAACATCTGGTAGAATCGACGGAATCGTCGATAAAGACCTAGGTGTCATCCTCGGCGCGGCAGGTACGGGATCATCAAGGGAGGTTTCATACCATTCCTTTTGCTTGTGTCTGCGCGCGTTCAGATTTGAGTCATTGCAATTGTGAGATTCACTCCCACAAGACGAATTATCGTCACTTGGCCAAACGTTGTCGAGTGTTTGAACACCCACACTTCCTAAGGATTGAGTCCGTACCAGTTGGCAATTATCTTGCCGGGTTCTGAATGTATTCTGTAATAAATAAATATATATTTAAAAAAAATAAATCGCACTAAAAATGATAAAACAAGTTTTTTTCTAAGCGCTATTGGGTCATCCCACACTAAGGATGAAACAATTCTTTTCGTAACGTATTATAATGCTTAAGCTTTTTTATTCTTAATCATGTTGGTTCACCCACACTACGAAAAAAAAACTTCAGCTTTATAAAAAGTTACGAAAAAGAAATTGTTTTATCCTTAGTGTAGGGTGAACCAATAACGCTTAGAAAAAAAACTTCGTTTTATCCTTTCTAGTAATACTGTAATTGTATTTTTATTATTTATTTAGTACCTTGACTTTAAATTGTACTTAGGGTTCGCAACAGTAAACTATTTATAAGCATCTTCGAGTACGGGAGAATGACAATTTAATAATACATACATTTTAGTTTTTAGGTTATGGATGCACCTGTATATAGGTAAGATTTCATGAAAATGTTATTTACGACAATTTTCTTGATGTTTCTGACACTTAAACAATATACGCGTGGCAGAGCCGAGGAAACTGAGGAAAATCTGACTGAAATATAACTGACGCATCGAAGACCTCATAATCATGCAGGCTCCCCGTAAATTTGTGGACATCGATGCCTTTAATTAGAGCAAGTTTTCCATAATTTCACTCCGCTCTAATTTGCACAATAATGAACAATACCACCTATATAGCGAGGGGAGAGAGGAGGCGGCGGCTTTGCATTGCCGGTAATTAAGGCACCTTTATCGAAATTTGAATTATGAAGTGACGAATAATTATTTTTAATAATAATCCATAATCAAATCTACTCGAAAGTGCATGAATATGACATTATCTTCTTGGATACGAAAGTAATGCAAATTTTCAAATCGCTACCACATTCAGAAGTGTGTTAAAATTGCACCATCAAGTCTGGTAACTGACATACCCGATACAAGTCAAGTTAATAGTTTTTAAAAATATGTTTAGGAATGAAAGTTGCAGTTAAAAAAAAATCATTTAATTTAACCTGTGGTATGGGCGTTACAGTGTTCCGATTGGGTTCGGTCTGTATTGGTATTGAGGATAGTGTGGCGGATTTAACATCAACATTTGGCGATATTCTCTTGTGTAATCGTTTATTTTTCCTACGATCCAAACTGCCACACCTAAAATGATCTTTCTTACAAACTGCATAGGGAAAATAAATATATTTTTACCTCTTATCCCTCTGCCAGACGTTATCAAAATTAGCATTACACCAAGTCATTTCTCCGTTCTCTTTTCGTTTCCAATACCCTCCTAAGCCGGAAGTCATGACGTCGTGTTCATATTGCTGATGCGGTTGTATTTGTAATGGATTACAAAAACGCAACTGTTCATTATTGTATGGATGATTGTAAAAATCTTGAGTACTTATCGTAGATGACATATATGAGATCTTTTGGCTGCCTAAATTGGAAATATTTTTGTGTAATATTGTATTTGGATGAGGTACTTTGTACTGATAATAGACGGGCCTATCGTTATGCACATTCATATCGTAACTACCAGATGGGGAGACCATTTGCGGGGGCGAGTGATGTATCACATGATTTTGAGACTTAGAATAAGGCGATGCATATTGTTGATAAGCAGGTAAATTAGGAGTTGAAGGCACATACTGTACAATATTATGAGTACTATCGGTATTATCAGACCTAAAACAATTTGAGGATAGTTAATCGTTTTCTAAACAGTTGAATAAATAAACACTCAACTGTTCAGCAGGTCCCTTAGACAAATTGAGTTTATAAAAATTGTTTATTAGTGTATCTTCGTTTTTCATATGTTGAGCATTTTCAATGTATAGATTATCATCCGAGTTCCGATATGTCAACTTTGGATGGCTTGAGAATTTGTACTCGTTCGACTCTGTACTATAAAGTGGGTGTTGTAATGATCTCATACTATGTCTTAAAGCAGGTTTACCAAACATATCACTTGTATTCAAGTTAACTGACATAGCGTCTTGTTTTTGTAAAAAAAAATTAAATTAATTTAATACAAAATTAAACTTTATTCAATGTTTATACCTTGATCTGGAGGTCTGGGCTTTTTCTTTTGTTTCTGGTGAATACCGATGTTTGGTGAAGATTGTTTTACACCCTGCAATTGATTCAACTTCTCCTGTAAGATATTACATTGCGATCTGTGATGTTCGTACTCAGACATATGTTGCCTCCTTAATGTCTAAAAAATAATACCCTAACATTAATCAGTATTACAAAACAAAACAACTTAATCTATGATTATAACTCGAGCAAGATAACTGGATTTATCTATGTTTTAAACAATATTTATACTGACTTTACTGCTATTTCCGTCGCTTGCAAGCCCAATTGCAGCCTCGGCCATCTTAGCATGGAACTGCAATTGCAATTCCAAATTTGGGATCGACTCCTCTTCCAAACCGGCATTGTTTACAACATTCAATTGATACGATGTACCAACAACCTTCCGCCTATTCGACGATGGAGACTCACCCACCTCGGTTGGTATCTCACTAGGTGTAATACCAGTTAATTCAGCCTCCTGTTGCAAATTAGCTTATGCATGAATTACGAAATCCAAAAGACATTTACGTACCTGCAAACACAACTGTCTTAACTCCTCGTTGCGTTTTGCTATCGTCTCTTCCAGTGCATTCTTCTTGTCTTGTAACGCTGCTAAACGTAAAGCGTTCGCGTTGCTGCTGGCCCCCATTTTAACGCTTTTAGAATCGTCGGTATTTAAACCATCCCCTGAAGATATTCTTTGGGAATATTATTAAACGAAAGTTTGGTTAACTTACCCATCTCAAAAGTGTCACTTGTCAAACATGTAGGAGTGCATTTTCACAAGGAGTTTTGCAAGACCGCAATATTCCTTGAATTACATTTCTAGTGAATCCGATAAAAAAATATTCGTCATCGACAGATTATCACTAATACACATACTTTAATGATTATTTTTTCTGTAATCAATCAGTTTATGGTTATTATCAGTATCAAAACACCACGGTAATTATACACCAGTCTGACCAACCTGTGTAACGGTCGTAACGGTCAGCATTGGAAATTTCTAATTAGAGTATAAAGGGTATAAACAAAACAAAAATTAAAACGAAAAACATGTCCCTATTAACTTGTAGGAACTGCGAAGCCCTAGAAGACGTTACTGCTACGAAACTTAATTGGTAAAAAGCTGTGCTCGTGAATATCACTTTATTAGCTTTGATCTGTGCTTTGATACTTTTCAAGGTTCAACTTATTAAGTGCCGAGAATATATCTTTACACCACATATCAGCTACTGCTAAGGAACAACTAAGGCACCTCAACACTAAATTGTTTAAATTACAAAAGTCTTCCTTCGATGATCAACAGGAGATAGTAAAATTATATATCGAAACAGAATATTTAAAGGTTTATAATTGTACCGGAGCACAACGTATTTATGATTTATAATAATTTTCAGTGTCAATTAAATCACAATGGGAAACAAAGTAATATGAACATTAGTAAATTATCACCAATGTTTGAATATCACAAAAGAATCACAAATGAACACTTAAGTTTGATTGAAAACGAAATTGATTCAACAAGGAATCAGCGTGAGCTGCTTATAAATAAATTAGAGGAGCATATTAAGATATTGCTAGACGAGTATAGAGATGTATTTTAAGTAGTCGATGTGTAGTTTTAAAAACAAATTATTTTAGATTAAAAATATGTCATAAAGAATTAATAAATCAATCTAAACAGCATTTAAATGAACGACGTTTATTTCGACAATTGTTGTGTGAGGAAAAGTTAAAAAGTGAAGTTCAATTGAGTAATTGTATAAAAGAAAATGCAGACGTGGCACATCTTACGATGCAAGCTAAATTCGAAAAGATTTTGAAGTGCAAAGATGAGCAGCTGAAAAGACAAGAAGATTTAATATCAGTTTTGAGAAAACAACAGGAAGCTGTTTATAGCCAGATCCATAAATTGACAAGAAATAAGGATCAAGCAGCAATACATTACAAGGTGATAAAATTCAGTTATTGATATAATTTCATTTGTTAATTGTATTTTTATAGCATGAAAATAATAAGTTAAAAGATGAATTGCAGAAGCTACGTTTGAAATATGAGAAATTGGAAAAGAGAAGATTGCTTGAAGTTGAAGGATATCATACCCAAATTAAATTATTAAATAATAAATTATCAAACAAACAGATATGATAATTATGTTTAAATATTTTTATTTATTTAATTTTATCAATATACAATATTCTTTCATAATTTGCTATATTTATTTGTACAAAATTTAAAAAACTATTTTATGTTCCCCCGTTCTTCCCCCAAGAATAACTTAAATTTAGGGACTTTGCACCCTTTAGTTGAGCTTATGCATAAGTTGGCTGCATTTGTAAACTTGAAAATAAACAAATGTCAGTTTTATCGTGTTTTATACCGTTTTTTCGACTAAAGTGAATTAAAAACTGCTTTTAGGTGAAGTGTAGTGGTTCTAAGTGAAATTTGGATTTAATTTGAAGAAACGAGGTATCAGGGATGCGACTACATAAGGTAGGATAAAAAACGACAAATTACTTAGTTTAAACGAAGTTTTCATCACTCAGAACCTGTTTGAATCAACCACCACGAACGGGAAGTATATCTGATGTGATTGTTCGATATTTATTACGTTCTGTGCAAAGTACACAACGGTTTAAAACAGTTATTGAACTGATAGGTCCGGGGAATCAGGTTGAATACTAAAAGATTTTAAAATTTCCTAGAACTAGCGGCCATATACAACTTCGTATGCGCCTGTCGTTGAATAATTCAAAAATTAACTCTAGCTATTATCGTGCAGGCTATCCGATGTCGTTGAGCGATAATTATCAAATTTAATGCCAATATAAATCAGTGCTATGTTTTTATGGTGGTATATATAAATATAGTTTGTTTTTGTACATTTGTGTATTTACATTAGAAAAACTAGGTTATATTCATCGTTAACTAGCAATAAGTTGTTTTCTTTACGTATTTATCAGTATTTTTTAATGTGAACAATGGGATATGAACGGAGAATACAGTCTTCAAAATAATATTACTTTTCCATTATTTGTCATGTAAAGAATGCCAACGTAATCGTATGATATTACACACAATGGTGTGCGAATTTCCTCTTGTACGTCAGAATTTATTTAACCGCAATTTTTTACAAAGACTGCTGATTACATTCGGCTATTATTTTTGCATGTGTTTGGTAGAGAATAAAAATTAACTGACGAAAATTCCAAGTTGTCAGTCGGTACGGGAAGCCGTATCGTTTTAATTTATGTTGTTTCGTTCCTTATATGTACATATGTTTCCACATATTTTATGTATTACATAAAGGATTTAATCGCAATCGGTGTCTATACAATACCCAATGTACATGAGTTACAGAGGGAAGTTCATTACCTCATAGTTAATACAGTAATACAGAAATAATGTTGTATTGTATATTACCTGTGTGTGCCTGTATGTTATTGATTCTTATGTTTGCTACTTAATATGCAATGCTATAATCTTATAATACAGGCGTATATGATAAAATAGAAGAATAAACACCAGGCGAGAAAAAGCATTGACATTGCAATGCGTATTCTCCGGGTTTCCCCAAAAAATTGTAGGTGTTATTCTTAACTTTTCAAAGTGGATGTGGCGTAGATTAGGTATTTATTTTATTAATAGTACCTGCCTCTTAGACCAATTAGCACCAGTTCGAAAATAACCGTTTATTTAGATTGAATTGCAAAAACAAATTATTGTCCTGGTACGAAATGAATAACAGAGAATGTGTCAAAATGAGATCATATCTTATTACACCTTTGACAGAACTAGTTCGAGAAACATCAGAAGTATGGGTAAAATATTGATAACCATGACAATTATTTTAATTATAGTAAATATAGTGATATCTGACGATGACAAACGTGAGTGTTTGCATTTCATATTATCTGCGTTTTAGTTTTGTTATTAAATATCTGCTTTCTTAAGGGGTAAAACGATATGCCAGAGGTGGTGGTGGTGGCGGAAGGGGCGGATTTGGTGGCGGTGGAAGAGGCGGGTTTGGTGGCGGTGGAAGGGGCGGATATGGTGGTGGCGGAAGGGGTGGTGGTAGAGGATTCGGGGGAGGTAGATTCGGCAGTTTTGGGGGAAGATCCGGATTTGGAGGCAGAGGACTGGGAAGGATCGGCGGAGGCGGCTTTGGGATTCCAAGATACATAGGAGGTGGACCGTTTATAGGATTCGGAGGGTATGATTTCATTTAAATACGTGGGATGCCTTTTATATTTCGGGAATAGGCGTTCCAGGTGCTGTCACCAGACAACTGACGCCTGTATCGTAAATTTCGGCCTTTTTGGCAGTATACTTACTTAGAACATTTTGACGTACAACCGATATTTGTATTACTTACAGTGGCTTAAAAATATCATCTTGGGCAAAAAATGGAATTAACTCGTGAACATTTTCGTGTCATTATTTTTTACTATTTTCAACGCGGATTATCTCAACAACAGTGCATCGATGAACTTAATTCGGCATTTGGCGATGAAGTATCATCAAAAATTAGTGTATACCGGTGGTACGCCCAATTCAAGCGTGGCCGTGCTTCACTCACTGACGAATTTCGTGAAGGCCGTCCAAAATCAGTTGTTGTTCCGAAGAACATTGATGCTGTGCGTGAAGTGATATTGCAAGATCGGCATGTGACGTATCGTGAGATTGAGGCATCCTTGGGTATTAGTGGGAGCAGCATACATCCAATATTGCATCAACATTTGGCCGTCTAAAAAAATTGTTTGTGTTGGATTCCACACAATTTGACAATCGCTCAAAAAAGGCTCGTGTGGATTGGTCGAACGAAATGCTCTAAAAATACGGTCACGGTACTTCAAAACATGTCTATGACATCGTAACAGGTGACGAATCGTGAGTCTATGCCTATGAGCACGAAAGTAAACAGCAGACGTTTGTATGGGTCTGTCAAGATGAGCCAAATCCAACAAAAGTTGTTCGCGCATGAAGCACTTCGAAGCAAAAGGTCGCCTGTTTCTTCGGAAAAACCGAACATGTGGCAACTGTACCATTGGTGCAACGTCGGACGGTCAATTCTAAATGGTACACAACCATTTGTTTGCCAAAAATATTCGGAAAGCTAAGGGAAATCAACCGCCGAAGACGGATTATTCTCCACCAGGACAATGCAACCTCTCACACATTGGCTTAAACAAGAGAGTTTTTGACAACTGAAAAAGTTGAATTGAAGGGTCATCCGCCGTACAGCCCTGATTTGGCTACCCATTTACTTCTTTTTGTTTCCGCACATCAAACAAAAATTACTTGGTCAACGCTTTTCGACGGCTGAAGAAGCGTTTGATGCTTTCAAAATGCATATTTTGGAGGTACCTCAATCGGAGTGTAAAAAGTGCTTCAAAAACTGGTTCAAGCGCATGCACAAGTGTATTAATCTTCATGGGGAATATTTTGAAAAACAATAAAGCCATGTACTATGATTAATTTTAGTTTCTGTTCTCTATTCCCGAAATATAAAAGGCATTAAGTATGTTACACCTGGGTAATTGTTGGACGTATGCCCCAGTCATGCAATCAGACGCATAATAATGTTTAAATATGCTACGAAATGGACAGTAAAGTTATTAAAGAGAAAGAACATTTTGACAAGAAATCTTCTGCATAATTTATTTCTTTTGAAGAATATAAAACAGTAATTTTTTCCTGTTGTTTATACCAGCAATTGCCAACCGGTGGTTCGGGTGAAAATTTTGCTGAGCCGTGGGATCGGTATACGAAATTACATATTAATTACAGAGCCGGGGCATATTCCTCTATACCGTATACTTACAGTCTAGAGAAGCGTTTTGCTATTGCTTTAGCGTGGATCCACGTGAATTTTATAATTATGAAAAAGAAAAAAAAATAAGTTAAACAATAATTAATAAAATATTAAAAATAAATTGTATAAAACTCCGCTTATTTAGTTGTCCAAAAGGATTGCTTAGCTGGGGCACTGGGGTCCATGGCAGAAAGCATGATATCAGGGAGTTCATCACGATAAAAAGTACCATTTAGCACATTGAAAAACCTTTGTGTATATAATAAATGTTATACCTTGATATTTTTAGGTATTACTGCCCATATTTCTTATTCCCATGTTACTACTAAATTGAAAAATACGCAAAACTACCACGGAATACTTAAGAAGCGGGGAAGATCCTGGTATTTATATAATCAACTATTTATATTCCTTAGGAATTGTGACGCTCTGTAAAAAAGGAATCCTTTTTAATATATTAGAATTGTTTAAACTTGCAGCGTGTATTTTGTTTTGAATTTCCTCAGATCAAACTGCGCGACAATATCGATTCAAAATGGTCGTAACGTACTAACGGTACCCATTCTATAATATGAATCATTTACTACCGTGATACATATGTAGAAATAACAGGTAGACGAAATAACCGGTCTTATTAAATTTTGCGGAGGTTGTGTCGTGTGACACAACTTCTCAACTGGTGTTGGTTAGTGTAGACCAGTAGACCAACACCGTTTGAAATACCACATAAAAATCCGAACCCAATATACCTCGAGGATACATCGATAAAGGCACAGTCAGACTGTCAGAGCTAAAGCTAAACCACCTAAACCATGAGGTCGTCGTGCTTTTATTTGATATTATTCCTTGTTTTCTCCACCCGTCTGTGCGAGGGCTACCCGGCGAATAATTACGAAAATTCAAATGTATCAAGATGTAAGTATTAAGTTTCCACGTATTTAAAGCATTTTTATAATGCAATATGAGAAGTAAATACAAAGTGAAAGTGTGACAATAATATTTACAGCTGCATTCGGCCAACCGTTCGACGAAATAATTGTTGAATCCTCCTTAACTGTTCGTAGGAAAAATGCTCCGAGACAAGAGAGGAATAATCCTATCAGTGTGAATAGCTCGAATAGAAACAAAAGATCTGTCAGGAATTTGGACGATTTGATGCCATGGTAAAGGTGATTTATTTTATAATTAACAATTTACAACGTTCAAACGAGTTTAACCAACGGGGGCAAGAGAGAGAAAGAGTTAGAGAGAGGAGGGGATGTGTGTGTGGAAATAGTTAAATGATTTATAAGATTTTTGCATTGACATTGACGTATTGACATTTGGGGATCATTATTTGAAATTCAATTGAAATGCCAGGCTAACAACAAAGAATTTTTATTTATCTATTCTACGCTAGAAAAACTAATAGTTTATTTATGTTAAAACAAACAAGGCGGAACGTAGAAATTTGTAATATAGTATTATTTTTAAGCATTACCCTCACGAACTTAAACTAATGTTATTAATACGATAATGCTATGTAAATTGGATATATATAAGTATCAGGGAACCCTCACATATTCAGAATTTTTATATTATTTTTCTACTTTTAGGTAATGCAACAACAATTGCTTAAGTCAAAAGCTTTTGTGTTTTACTACGTAGAAGAAATTCAACCATGTACAGATGTAGATGTATTTTTCACGTGTATTATATTATATTTGTGAATTTGTGATAAATAAAATAATTTCCAATTCATCCCGTGTACGCTCATTTGTATTTATACATAGATTTGCAATATCTCTTTACGGACATATTCCCACTTATAATAGTCCTTTATTATTCAAGGTGCCGACGAAATAAAACCATCAATTAAAATGGATCCCGCAATTTTTTCGTCATCGCATAAATCTGCGATTCCGGGATATATTTATTTCGGGGGACACGTAGCGTGGTTGGGTAAAAAGAAAACGGAAAAAAGAAATACACCTGGTACCTCTTCACGTTTCCGTCTGCCTTGAGGAATTATTATGGACGACATGCCTTACGGGGCATTAAAAGTACTGGAAAAAAATAAATAATTTAATCTAGTTTAATATTTCAAACTCGTTTCAGCCAGTGCCCAGTCGAAATATTGCTCAAATATAAATACATAAGATATATTTATTGCATACAACATGATGTGCGGATTACGTAAGCGATATTAAATATTTATTTGCACCTGTAAGGTGTGTTACGCGCCCACAATACAATATCTATTGTTATCTAGTATGATTATTTCATTCATGAATCAATGCAAATGTATTTCGGATACGGCGAGATGGGCAAATAGTTACACGTTTTTTAAATATTCCTACCATGTTGAGGATATTAACGATCTATGTACAAATGTAAGTACTTATCTATGTATAGTTGTACACTATTGGAAAAATATAGCCGGGCAGTGCGCGCTAGAGGAAAGATACGCGCACACACCCCGCTAGAGCCCAATGATCCCATATCTACTTTAAATTACAAAAAATAGCCTTTGGATTTCGTCGGCTCCCTACATTATCTGAATATTCCAGATAAAAATAAATAAAAGCTGCAAAGGAATAACATATTTGAAACACACCATGATATATTTTTGCTGTAACTATTTGTTGAACGGAAATATTTATAAATTGTATAACATATAGTTTGATATCCTTTCCAAATTTTGTTTTGACAAATACATTTTAATTAAAAAGAAAAACATATGTTCATTGTTTTATAGATACATTTTTTTATACTCCATCAATAATAAATACGTATGTTCTGTGTTATGCAGGATATGTTTGTCCCAGGAAATACGAAAAAATACCAAGAATTTACTTGTATATTACAAAATAAAAAACCAGATAAAATTTACACTTTAGTAAATGAGTGTTGTTTGGTACTGGTTAAGAAAAGGCTGGTGAGACGTTTAAGACGCTTTGAAAAATATCTGCATTTTAAAACACAGTAAATCGCTTCTGGATGGTTAGTAGGTGCGACTGAATCAAGAACTTGATTTGATCCGTTGCTAATATAAATCGTTAGCTGTACTCTTCACCTCCCTAAAGTCATACTTCCTAGTTATAACGTATTTATAATTATCTGGATATTTAGCAATGGTTTGAAATCAGTGCCAAGAAACATATTTGGGAAACAACCTTTTTGTGGCATTTCTTTTTTTAAACTCTTACTGTTTGCCATGTATTTCATTAGGTAAAATATTTGTTTATACTGTTTATTGCTTTGGCGTTCAGAATTCTTTTCTTTTTAATTTTGTTTTTTTCAGAAATATTTTTATTTAGATTTTATTAAAGAATTTATTTGTAATCATCAATTTCTTTTTTACTTAAATCATGTTTCCTCTCTTCTTCATAAACGTGCCTTTTAGGGATTTTTCGAATATACTTATATTATTGCGCCAATAATTTTTTAATATGTATAATTTTTTCGAAAATAGTTTGATTTAACATTTGCTTATTGATAAATCCACTTCGGCCACAGTTTGTTGAGATAAATACGTCCTTACTACGGACTCTGACTTATGGATGATGGAGATCAGAGCTAAAGACTCCAATAAATAATGTAAACATAATTCGTTGCTTCAAGTTTGTCATTCAATCTGCCCTAGAACCACGCAGAAGTGATTTACTATATTTTAGAATGGAGATATTTATCCAAAACGTCTTAGACTTTTGTATACTCATTAGCTTTTCTTAACTAAAATACTAAAGAACTCTGGCTTCTTAAAGTGTAAACCTTATCTCCCATTTTTGATATGACTGGTATACAATAGAAATTCGTATTTCTATTTTCTTGCAACAAATGTATCCTGCATAATACAAAATACGTGTAGGTAGGTATATTATTACATTAAGAATATAAATGTTTCTTAATAAAAATGCTTGGTCAAAACATAAAATTTGAAATGTATATCAGACTATTTGTTAGATACAATTTATAAAATTATAAATCTTTGGGTTCCACAAGTCAGATCACTTAGAGGCAAAATATATTATCCGGTGTATATTATTATTAAATGTGTTATCCCTTTGAAGTTTTTATTACTCGATACAATCTTTTGATTCCCTAGTATAACAAACAATTGACACTTTTTGAAATTTAAAGTAGATATGCGAATTCACTCCCCACCAACAACAGCCGCTTAGTTGTAGCTAATTGTAAGTGTATAGCGTGCATCTTTTTTCTCTATCGATTGCCCGGCTATATTTTTCCAAGAGCGTACCTGTATCTTGACTAAATAAAACTATGTGCTTCCTTTGAGCCGTTACACCTCAATAGTACAGACTAGTATGCACATACATATCTGAATGTATAAGTGTTTTCATGGACCCTAGCAAAGTCTTTGACATGGTTGAACATCACTATTAAAATATAAATTTTGTAAAACATTGCTTAAAATCAAAAATAAATTGAACCGTAACAAATAATAAACAGAAACGGCATTAAATAATTTATGACAATAGCAAGTTATGATTAATTATTCTTTGCAGCCACCTAGATCCAAAAGCCCCATAAACCTCCAGCAAATAGCAAATATAAAGTTTTCAGGTCTTACCATAGACAACACCTTAATTGGAGGTCAAAGCTAAAGATTCCAGTAAGTAAAGTAAGCATAATTGGGTTTGTTTCAGTTTGTGATTCAGTCTGTCCTAGGAACCACCCAGAAGTGATTTTAGAATGTAGATATGTATCCAAAACGTCTTAGATTTTTGTATACTAATCGGTTATTTGGTTTAGAGATTATGGGAAGCTGGGAATCATGAGATAATTATTATCATGCACATTTCCAATCTAGGATTACATACGATTTAATGCTCTGTGGTGCCTCGCCATATAGTCATCGAGTATTTTTTCAACAAAAGATGGCTGTCAGAAACATTTATGGCATCAAAATGCCATAACGTGTAGGCCCTTGTTTAGACTTCAATTTTTTAAACTATATAATGTTTATATCTCACGGATATCCTTTTATATTTTATACAAAATGAAAATAACTAACCCATATTTTCATGATTCCGATGCAAGGGGAAAAAGGATCTTTCTATTCCATTGCCAAGCAAATACAACTAGATGCTTTAAAGGCATTCACCGACTGCTTGGTAATACAAAAGCTACAGCAGGTACATTTTGTGATCCATTGACGTAGGCCTTGGAATTCCATAAAAATAATCATTGTATCGGTCCTCTCTCCCAATCAACCTCCTAGAAAAGCAATCGTTCAGAAAATCTGGAACAGGGCGCACACAATGCGGGGATGCGCCGTTTTGCTGAAACCATATATTATCTAGAAAGTCGGACCATTTTCGTTTGGTAGAATTTCTACAAGCGCTGGAAAAGGGTCATTTTGCAAAAAGAACTAAATATTTTTAGCTGTAAGTGTTCCTTCAAAGAAGCAAGACCCTGCTACTCTGTTTTCAACTATCCCAAACCACACATTTAATTTCTGCGTGTGCTGAGTATGTGCCTCGGGCATCCGATGAAGATTTGCCTTGCTCCAATACCTGCAATTTTGACGGTTCACTGTGCTATTGAAACAAAACGTGACCTCCTCCAAAAAAGTATTTGCCTGGCACAAATCCATCATAGTTTTACAAAATTGTAGTCGCCGGTCAGGGTGGTCTTTGTTCTTGAGTTCCTGCACTTGTTGAATTTAATAGGGACGATATTTTTCCTTCCTAATGATACGTAGCACTATTGTCTGACTAACTTCATTTTCTAATGCAATCGAGACGCATTATAAGCGCGCACTATGAATCCACAGTGTTGCAAAAGCTTTTTTGTGTCTGTTAATTTTTTTTCTTTAACATTAAAATTAGTTATGCTAATAGTGACCAGTCTGATTCCTATAGTGTAGGTCCAGAAGACAATAAACTATTATCAGTATTATTATGTGGACTTTATGATAGGAAAGATTTTCAAGTGACTCCACAATATTAGCTTAGTTTCCTTTTATTATAAATAAGACAATATTAGAGAATTCAACGGCATCTTTCCCATTCCCACGTAACGTATTCGTGTATTGGCAAATATTCCTTTCGTAAAATTGAAAGTTTTTTTTGAAACATTTCGGTGTTAACTTTAACGCCGAAATTCAAAATCATCTTCGGTACGCACCGCGTTGTATTAGTTAACCAAATAAGTTTGTGCTGTTTTAGATGGTATAATATAATTATTTATTAAGAAACAATAATATTGACGGACTGCATTTAATACATCAACTCGAGTTTTGAACTGTCTATACTTCATACAGACAAAAAGAAGGTGGCGATCATTTGGCGAAATGTCAGAAGAATATGGAGGATGTGGTAGCGTTTTCCCAGCCAAGTTTTTCCCAAATTTTTTCCCGGGTCACTCTTGCGGTGTTCGGCCTGACGTTACCCTGTAAGAATACCTTCTGACTGATCAAAGAAGGCTGGTTTTTGATGAGTGATGCTTGTACTCGCTGAAGCTGTTTACAATTCAAGCTAGCAGTGATGGTTTGACGGTTTTTTAAAAACTCATAATGGACAATTCCTTTTGTTGTCCACCAAACATACAATAAAATCTTGTATGGGTGCAAGGAAGCTTTGGGAGTGTGTGGTACCGAATCAGTAGGCGAATTTGAAGAATTTGAGTACAATATCTATTTTTTTTTTCGGGGGATAAGAACCGACCAAGAATTGGTTCATTATAGTTGCGTGAAATGTTTGGCAAACAAATGGTAAGACGACTTAATTTGTTATCATTTGACAATTCATGTGGGATCCATTTGCTTAACTTCCACCTCTTTCCTAGCTGATGAAGGTGTAAACGAATAGTTTCATCACATTGAACCTTTCTGCAAGCTCTAGGCACGTTGTACTGAAATTTTCCTCCACAACCTGTTGAATATCGGTCAAGCTGAGGTCCCCAGAAGAAAATTTTTTGAACCACTTCTGTGCTGTTCGATCACTTAGGGCAACTTCTTCGAATGCGGTACGTATTTTTATAATTGGTAAAGCCAATGTATATACGAAGGGTAACAAGTCTGAGTTTGAAAACTACAGGCCAATATCGATAATCTCAAATATTGCAAAAATATTTGAGAAGCTTGTATGTAAAAGAATAACAAGCTTTATGGAGAAATATGGCATATTTACTTGTTTTCAAAAAATGGTTTTATAAGGAAAAGACCCACGACGCGCGCCATGTTCCAACGTCTCGAGGAGGTCGTTGCTGGTCTTGAGAGATGCGAAGTCACGGTGGATACATTTATGGATTTGTTAAAAGCCTTTGACCGTGTACATCACTTGGTGTTATTGGAAAAATTAGAGATTAATGGAATTAGAGGACTGCCCCTTAACTGGATTGCTTCGTATTTAATCGGCGACAGTGTGTTGTGGAATTTGACGGGGCCGGAAATGAAGTGACATCGGAATGGAGAATCGTGTTGCATGGGGTCCTTCAAGGCTCCACTCTTGGTCCTTTACTTTTCTTATTGTATATTAACGATCTACCGGAACTAGTGTGTGATATTATGATTTTATTTGCGGATGACATAACTATGATAGCGCGAAGGAAAAACTATTCGTACTTGGAAAATGACTTGAACAATAATTTATGAGTTATACAGGATTGGTTTATATATCACAATCTCAAATTGAATACTAACAAAACCAAATTGTTGAATTTCACAAACAGCGGGCAAACAATTAATGTTAAATATAATGAGGATACTCTCACCTGTTAGGACAGTGCGCTTTTCCTGGGTTGGAGACTGGATCCTTGACTGTCGTGGAGATCTCACGCTGAATACGTAGCTGGAAAATTGTGCAACGCCAGTCACCTGTTGACGATCATCTCCCGTAGTGTCAATTTGGAGATCGCAATGACTGCCTATTATGCAAATGTTTTTTCTCACCTGGGATATCGTGTTATTTTCTGGGGTAATTCGGTTGACGCTGGGAGAATCTTAATACTACAAAAGGATTTGTTTGAGAAATATGAACTAGTGCACAGTCACAATACAAGAGCAATAGCAAATGGTATTTTGCTTCCATCAGCTACACATTGGACGAAAATACAAAAGTCTGCTCTATTTCAATGTATAAAAATTTATAATTACTTACCAGACACACTAAAATCTTTGCCACTCGAACAATTTAAAGCGGGATTAAAATCTCTTCTGATAGAGCAGACTTGTATAAATATGAAGAATTTTTTCACTAAGTTTTGACTAATGTTTTATTTTAATTCGTTTGTGGTTGTCCCATTTATGGTATACATATTATCTTTATATTTTATTATACATGAATTATTGACGTGTTCTATACAATGTTTTGTACACAGAACTAATATATATATTCTATTCTATTCTATTTTTTGCATCGCCACTGCAGCTTTGCAAGTTTGTGCTCATAGAGTAAACACTCTCCAATTAATGTTTTATTCGTTTATTTAAAATTAGGATTTAAACAAAAAAAACACAAAATGTGTATGTATGCGATAAAAGAAGGATTCCTACTAAAGTAGATGAGAACTAGCAAACAAATGCTATCCATCAACAACTTAAAAAATATTCATGGCACTCTACTTTATACAAAAATCGCACGAACTTATTTGGTTACGTGTTTATTTTTAATTTCGAAATCCCTATAATAGCACATAATCCATGTACGCAGGTACATTCATCCAGTCGCCTTTCTATATTTAAAATAAAACAAGATGTAAAAAACTCTATTTGACACCAAAACGCATATAAATCAGGAATTAGAATGCGAAAGAATGCCTCAGAGGCTAAGGATCTATAAAACACATCTCTACCATTCAATTCTTTAGTGTTTGTTGGCCTTTTTTTTCTCGGCGTAAGACAGAGTTGCATATAATTAACGCAGCAGAAGGTAGATTCAATAGTAAAGATCGTAGAAATGAAATACTAAATAGAATCAAATAGAAAACACAGAAGAATACATATACGCAAAGAGAGACGGAGAGAGAGAGAAAAAACCAGGTGTTTTGTCAGGTACACCCAGGTCGAGAAATGCAGAAATTATGCTAAAGCAAATAATTCTTAGTACATATAAACGTAGGTTGAAGCATGTGGACGTGTGGATGCCGCTTAAAGGAAGACGAATAATTCATATAAATGAGTTCCTTATCCAAACATATCACATAGGCTGCTAACGTTGAAAATCAGTCTGGCAATTTTATTTTACATGATCATGAAACACGGAATGAATTTTTTATTACATGAAGGAGCATCCTTTTTTCGCTTATAGGTGTGTACTGGGGTTGCTGTGCGCAAGTGGTGGGGGGTAATATTTCGCAATATAAATATTTTCACAACATTGCCTTAAAGTCAGTGTGCATCAGTGTACTCTTCGCCTTTAATCGAAAATGGAAAAAATCACATTGCTCGCCTGTTTAGTGGTGTTGGTCGGTGTGAAGGACGTGTTACCATATCCATCGCCCGGTAAGAAATTTGCATTTTAAACGTTAACGTAGAGAAATTGCTTCAATCGTTTTTGTAGAATGGCGCTTCGTCAGATCTCCATACACCCAAAACACCTTCATGTTGAGTAGTCTAAATCCACCAGCTACTAGTTACGTCCCACCCGACAGCTTTATGACTTCCTTCGGAGGTGGCGAAGCTATTGCAACCAACACTTACGGTGGCACAGAAACTTTCGACAACGAAGAAGATGTTATAACAGAAGTTAAAAGCCCAGAACCCCAGTACGATCAAAAGCCCTTGCCGGTTGAAGACGCTGTCGTCGTCACGGAACCCGCTATCATCGACAAAAAACCAAACGATCAAAAAGACGCCGCTGCCGACGAAGAGGAGGAACAAGGCGATAATTCCTGGCCGTTCTTCAAAGACTCAGGACGTTCGTATAACGCTTTCTTTCCTATAATGATAGGCGGTTACCCCGACGGTCGTGGTTTGGTTAGGAATTCTGAAGAATATCCTTCGTCCGGCTCGGCCACAGCTATCGCAAATAGTTTCAGCACAGGTCGCGGAGGCGTAGCCAGTAGTCACGCAACGTCTTTTGGTGATCCATATTTGAGTATGCTCCTACGAAACGCCCTGTTCAAGCGAAGAAATCTTACGGAGAAAGATAATGAATAGAAAACGTAGATTGGAATGGAATGGGATCAAGCTTTGACGTTTCTACTATGGACGGTGACAATATAATCTGATATTATATTATTATTTGTGTATATATATACATATATGTATTAAAAAAATAAATTTATTTTTTATCAAGCAAAATTGTCGTAAAATTTCCACCTTTGCAACCGTTCGCTTTTTGAAATTGGCGCTAATTTTTGTAAGAAAACCCCAGTTGGTAAGACAGATTTCAATATTGCCTACACGTGGTATACAGTATGGTGCAAATGCAATACAAACTATCACAAATTGGTATTTATCGGGCATATCACTCAACTAACAGTAAATATTGTCTTCTATTTAGAAATAATTTTAACTCATAGCGGAACTATTTATAAATAAATTCGCAATTACCGCCCATCTTCACCAGTGATTAATTTCAACCCTCTGAGGTTGGTTATAAATTAGTTCATATTTACTTTCGTAGATTGGCTACACCCTGTTTGTCATCTGTCATAGCCCCATTTGTCATTCGTATTTACCGATGTCATATCATTATTTTTGCTTCGTTCTTGTATTTTAGTAAATATGAACTAGTTTTTAACCAATCTAGGAATCTTTTTGAACCAGCCTCGAACAGATTGATCACTGTGTATATGTTAATTATGCTTTAAGTTATTTCATTTCACACAAGTACATGCATAATTTTGTTTATTTGCATACATGTGATACTTGTAAAAACAGATTCATATTTTTTAAGCAGTTGGCCATACTTTTATCCCATTTACGTCATCACAACGTGCGGATGTTGTTACCTATTGTTTCAAGTAGTACCATGGTATACAGTACTGTTAAAAAGTTTATGACCGCGTAAATTTCTTTGGACGTCAAAAGGAATATAATAATTGGTACAAGAATAAAAGATTGATGTATGTATTTAAAAAGGAATCATAATCGTATTTATTTATTTATTCTTTTCTTTTTAAACGGTTAAGTAACTCGTCATAGTTCGAATCACTTGAAAATATATTTAGGTAATTAATTTTTAATTTTTCTATTTACCTTTGTCATAAATATTGTATCAATCATTGTATATTGAGATATTTCAATATTATTTTCCTGGTGTGATGTGTACCATAATTATATAAATATATATTAAAATTTATGGCACATAAAATCAAAAAAAAAGAATTACAACAGACTATGTATGTATATATAACAAAATTATTTAAAAAAAACCGATCTAAAAAAATCCCCGATAAAATTTTCCTCATCGTCGATATATCTACTATAAAAACAAAGTACAAATTATTTATTACAAATTGGTAACTAGCATCTAGCATATTCTATATAAAAAACACAATAAGAAAAACAAAAAAAATTATTTGGAACTCCATATTATTTTTAGTATTTGTAAGGTTATGTAGATAATATAAAACTATGTACAACAATGGGGGTATTTTGTATATTTAAATATATCACAGATATATACACGTTTGAAATACGTATATATTGTTTTTTTTTTCTGCAGATCTAGTGAGACAGGTTTTTTTGACATATTATGTATTTGAGGTTGAAAATAATAAAAATTTAAATATCTCGAGACGGCAGTAGAATGACCCCAGTGGCACCACGTCTATTCAGGTACTTTCGTCTAAGTAGGTACAGTCTGCTTCTACTACCCATCATGAGAACTTTTCTAGTGATTTATCTTAAAATTTTTTTAAAATTATATTTTGTTTCAGATAATAAATGACGAGAGTGATCGAGGAATATTCGAGTCTGGGGTACAAGGTGAGTTTCGCCATATATATAATAATATTCAAAACTGAGCAGTGGGTCAGACTTTCTTTGTTTGTGTGAAAATATAATTCTTTTTGCGCGTATACATTATTAGTCTTTTTCACTTCTTCCGACAGCCTCATATAGTCACATTTATTCAAAAAAACCTGAACTTTGCTCAAGTGCAAGAGAATTCGATTTAAAACAAAAATTAAAACAGACGGTATTTACGAAAAATCAGACGTCATAAAATATATATTTTTGAATATTAGAACTAAAAAAAAACTACCCTTACCACGTCGGTGGGTGAAAAGACTCTAGATATGTATTTCGGCAACCAAGTTGCAATCCTTGATAGAACTAAGGAAGAAAGTGTTAGAGTTAGTATCTCTGGTTAAGATAAAACCTTGGAAGGTATGCTCTTCAGTAGATCAGCAGTGGATCAAAGTTGAGTGTTTTTTTCCTTATGGGAAAGCCTCTTGGCCTTCTGTATTTAAAGTTGAGTATTACACAATTGGGTGTTACAACACTCAAAATTGAGTGTTACATACTTCATTGGCATTGCACTGGTGATCTGGTGAAGAGAATACCTTCCAATCACTTTTGTCCTTTGTAAGTTCTGCTGAGAATGGAAACTTAGTTGCCGAAATACGTATCTAGAGTTTTTTCTTTAATTGAGGAGGTAAGGGTAATTTTTGTTTTAGTTCTAGTATTTCAAGCCCCGTCTTCTATTATTTTCTATTTGTGAATATATAAAAGAAAAGGATTAAAAATTTCGTTGACAGATTCTGCAACACTCTCTTGGTGTTTGTAACTACTTTTGTTTGCGTCAATCGTGTCTCTAGGATCTACTATTGACAAGTGTCGTTCCCAGGTTTCGCTGTGATGGCAGGCATTTCTTCTTCCAGCGGAGCTTGTTCATCCACAAAATTGATACTACCGGCTTTGTACCATACTAATACGTCGACGAAAAATGCACATAATAAAATTGCCCCAGTAGTACCTAGAAACACAAAAGAATAAGTCTTTTTCCACGCAATACATTTTAGATTATAATCACCGTGATAGAACATCCTGAATATGCTGGAATCATACAGCTTGCAAGCACCCCGTTCTCCATTCACCATCTTCCAATCCAGACAAGCAGAATCCACCACCGCTCCGTAGACAATGGGACACGGTACATTCCCGAACAATCCGATTGCGAATTGTATCAGACCCAGGGCCATCGCTTTGTCCCTGGGATCGACGCATCTTAGTATGAGTAACATCGACCCTACTTCTGATGTTGAATGTATAAATACGAATATCGAAAATAAAACAATGTACGTTATAAAATTCGAACAGTGAATATCACAATACCCCACTGTCGCACTACCAAATTTGTTTATATCGTCGTTCGTCGTTAGATTTAAACTATGAACTATTGTGTCATTCAAGCACATGCAGTCCAGGTATTCCAAGATCTTGCCGTTTTGCTCCGTGTAATTCTTGCAGCCCGCATGACAAGCCGAGTAGTACGTCTGCCCGTCTTGGCCACAGATTGGTGCGAATTTGTTTACGTCACAAACACAATTTATCGTCGAATTGCAAACAGGTTCACGCTTGCCATAACTAAACAGAAACCACATTGGAATAAGTAGTAAGGAAAAAGCAGAGTTTAACATATCATACCCTTGCAATTCATCCATAGGACAACCTATAAACATTAAAATGCCCATACCTGAAACAAAGAAAAAGCATTATACATATGGTCGGCTTTATGCAGTCGGTAGTGCGCTCTCGTCGGGTAAACATTATAAAAGTACGGGTGCCAGATTATGTTTCGCTCCATTAGCAGATGTGAAATTTCCAACTGTGTATACTCGTGTTGCGATACATTGGGAAAGAAGTGCAAAGCGGATATGACGTAATATGTATTTATTATATTGAGACTAATCTATTTCTTTTTAACAATTTTTATTCCATAGGAGTTTCAGATATTTCTACATTTAAAAGTATTATTTTTATTAAAATCTCAATTTCGCCAAAAAGTGGAGTTACGTGATTTGCTCACGATATTATTAGAACATATTCTTAAAGGCACTACGACTTACTTACCTATAGCGTAAATCACAGCTGTAAAAGCGATCCAAGCTGCCACAAATCTAGCGTTCGGTTTTACACGGAGGATAAACACTCCGCTGATGATAATACCTAAACCCATGACCAGAATGCCTCCAACCCCTATTGAAAATCAGAAGGAAATATGATGCAATTGGAGATTTGAAATCGTTGACGAGGATCACCTGATATCATATTCGCCGACGGTGTTGGTAGCCTGAATTGCGATTCGAGATATTTCGGTAGGAACGTGTAAAGCCCCGCGATTGGTAGGATGTGCAACACACTGCTAGCCGTCCTGAACATTAGGATGTCGTTCTTCAATAATCTCTTCACTGTTTTTGGAAAATCTGAAATGTATAGGTGTGGTGTGAAAATCTTAATTTTTCCGCAACAAAAAGCAATGACACACAAAACAAACGGAGGTTTTCGATATACTGATAAAAACGATGCTAAAGTTTTTATGTAAACCCCAAAATCTGTAATAGATACTCTTTCTTTTTGCATTTTTACTATCAATGATATTGACAAATCAACCAATTCACATAAACATTTTAAAAAACGCAAAATGATTATACTTGTAACGAAAAATGGACACGTAAATGAAAATGTTGTACATTAAAAATGCGTATCCATAAAGTATTCGTATCATACCGCTTACTGTATAGTGAGGGCGTAGATTATATTCTTTTGTTAATTTAGTATGTTGTCAAACAATTGCTGCATTGTAGAGAAAGGCTTTTTTTCGTTAGTTTCTAGGAAATCTTTGCGTATCTTTGTCGTATATGAAATACACTGTTCGGATTACTCCTCCCACACAACTTATTGAATTCCCATTGTCAAACCGTATAACCGAAGAAAAGAGTTATACGGTTATACGGTTTGATGATGGGATTCCCGAAATGTAAACATGTAATGGTTTGGGGCGTATGACTTACAGTGGGGTGGTAGAATCCGGCCTATTCGTGGATAATTTCCGGATATGCGCAGAATTTTTGCGGATATCCACAGAATTTTTGCGGATGCGGATAATTTTTACTATTAGACGTGCGGATTCGGATAGAGTACTCGGAATTACGGTATATCCATATCCGCACTTATAATTAGTTATTTCGGCTATCGTTAGTAGTTAAATAAGTCTTAACAACATCTTGTAACTCTAACGGGGCGATATCATATTTTAGTATTAAAAATCAACCCAAAAAACCATGAGATAGTGATTTGTTTTTAAAAAATTAAATTTCGCGGAATTCACTACTGCTATTCACAAGTTTATTTTAGTTCACTTACATATGTGTACATTGCCGTGTACATTTTTTTAGAAACTCAAATTGAATTGATATTCACTACGAAACGAAGTAGTTACAATAGCAAAATATTTTATCTGTATGTATTATAAGTGCAAGAAACAAACCATCTTCATTCAATATAAAATAATGCAAAATAGAGCCTTATATTGCTTTTTCTACATCCATACTGCGAATGCGGATCGGATGCGGATGGGATGCGGATCGGATGTGGATAGAAAAAAGAATATATGCGCAGAGCTCTAATTATTACCCCTTGTACAACAGAATGCAGGTCCTCAATTTAGCAGGCTAGTACCCTAACCACTAGTTAGGATACTAGGCCGTGGGTCCGTCAAATTCCTTTTCTTTAAGTTTGAAAGTACAACGTTAAAAATGGTAGTTTCTGATTCCTAATCCCAATATTCATTGGTTTAAAATTTTTAGATGTTGAATTAAGGACTGTTATGAGGAATATACTAAACGCACGATATGGAATTACTTCTCACCTCCCAATAAATTGATTAGTTCGTAACACGTGATTCAGGAATCCTAGTGTTTTATTGGTTATATTTTTATAAGTCAAACGTATTTTATCAAATGTACGGAAATCAACTTGTGGTTATAGCTAAAGCCATGCGCGCATACTTTTTTCCTATCCGCATCCGAACCGCATCTGCATGTTTACGATCCGCATCCGATCCGTATCCGCTTCATTGAGGGTAGATATTATCCGCATCCGCAAGTTTTATATTCGCATCCGAACCGTATCCGCATTTTATCTTTTTGATATAACTAATTACGATACAACACAAGAAAGCTTAAATAAAATATTAATTTTTTGAAGCAAACTTCTCCTGGTTCTATGTATATTTCATATTTCCTACGAACTAAGATAAATGGCAGTTGCTACCAACTTATAAGTTGAGATTATTAAATGTACTTAAATTTGTTAAACTTATTTAACTATAAATGATAGTTAAAACAACTGAGTTCGGACACGTATATATCCGCAATTTTCCGCACTCTATCCGCATCCGATTCGTATCCGCATGTCTAATAGTAAAAAACTATCCGCATCCGCAAGAATCCGCGGGTATATGGGGCTCTAGATATAGCACCATATGCAAAAGGGTTTGTGGGAAATTGCACTTCCACACTGCATCAAACCTTTCGTTAGGAGAGTAAACCTCTCTTAGACTACTCTCGTCTGGAGTCAGTCGTGTGTGACCAATTATAAGGTTATATATATATATATATAAGGTATTGTAAATGGTATTGATTTTATTTCCTTACTAACTCAAGATACAATAACATGATCAACCAATAGAAAGCCGGTCCTACCGTCAAAGAAGATATTGGCACTGTCTGTTCAAGATCGAATGAAAGAACTATTTTATCTGCTTTAATCGAATCTAAGCTATGTAACTAATTTGTAATTTTTTACCGAACTAGATGTATTTTAATTGGGAGTGTGATCACTGTCTTTTGTGCTATCGCCTGAGCGAAAATCGTCATTTCAAGATCCGCTAAAATTTTACTTTTTCTGTTACTATTATGTGGCTTATTAGCACAAATGACCTAATATGGTGGCCCCAGTGCATGTGGCTTTTTGCCACCCTCCCCCACCATCAAATCCATCCATCCATTATGTGGCTTATAACTATAGTTGCTCAATTTGCGCCAACAGCCAGTGGCGGGCCCATAAAAGGCCCATAAAAAAGCACATAAAATAAATGATCAGAAATATATTATATGTACTCAAACATTTACGGTATTAAGAGTCTTTCGTGAAATCACAAAGTGAATAACATCTGTTAAATATCTGCAACATTAGACATGTTTCCACAGTTGTTTCACCAAATCGACTGTGTTTATATGCAGAAAACGTCCTACATCTTTGCGTAATTAAAATAACTATTTTAACGCCATCCGGCATTTCTGCTGTAAATTTGTTCAACATTGATTGTTTTCGCGGCGTAAGCAACATTTTTAAAACAAATATAGAACCACGAAATAGTATTTACGGCAGCGTATATGTATACACAACAGATCTCGTTAAGACTCGCAGTTATGCTGAAGATTGTATCGAATCTCCGCTATTGCCCGTTGGCGCTAGTGAGCATCTCTACTTATAACCCTTTTGATGTACTATCTAAATGATTAATATAAGGTACTATTTTTTTTCTATATCTAAGCTATCTATTAACATATGAGCGCTTTGACTATTAGTTAAATTATCCCTTTTACTATTATTAAATTATTCCCGTATATTATTGAAAATTCGAAATCTTGGTGAGGTTTGGCAATATTCATTTCACTTTGTAATATTACACGTTGGCAATAAAACAAATTCTTTTTACAGTAAAAGATGACACAATCAATACACGGCTAATAAATGCAGGAAAAGATAGTCTAGCATTTCTGTCACGAACCGAATACATATATTGAAATATTTATCTTGAGGCGTATGCGTATTTTTTTTCTGCGATGTGTGTAACTGTTTTGAATTTGCAGACAGCATTTATAATGAGCTCGATGTTGGCAATCGCGTAAGATTTCTCCTTAACATCGATTTCGACACGAGACTTCGCGAATTATGTGGCAACGTTTCGTACTTATTTATTGTCACCCCATGCTGTTCTATTACCTCTTATACTGGGATGTTTCCGTCCGGTACTTTGCAATTTGGGGGCCGGCCTTCCGGTGGATAATCGTTTGGGGAATGCGAACATTGCGAAGGAAGTCAGCATCAGTAGGCCGGATATCAAAACCAGACCTGTGCAAACGGAAAATATTTTCTCGTGTAATTTTCTGTAATTTTTGTATTGGGAACTTACCCAACCACCAAGCTCCAACCCATCTGGGGTCGCTGGTGTCGATATTCGGAACTACCGATAGGTCGGCGTAGAGACTAGTGCAAAGTGAGCCTACTATAAACCCTAAGGCTGGTCCCAAAATGCGAATGCCGATGGTAATAGCTGTGGAATTATTATTATTATTGTTTTGGTTTTTTAGGTATTTCGGAATAACTTACCGAAATACAACGGAGATTCTTTGCTTGCGACGTTGTCGTCCATATAAGGAATTCCCAGGGTGTATACAGCCGTTTGGCCCATCCCGACACCTAGTAAACTTATAAAAAATATGGCTAAGACGATTTTGGTGACCGTAGGTTCGATACGCGATTTCGTAAGATCACTGTTAATATCTGTCCCCATGAAGTTAGTGAAATTAGTAATGTTGTTGCACGTATCAGTGTCTTTAGTTATCCCAGTTAGGTCGCTCGAATTCATGATGTGCCGGCCGTAAATGAAATGGGGTAAGGAGCAGGTGAATGACGAAACCGCGAACAAGACCATACCCCACGCGATCCACTTGGGCCTGTGCCCCTGCCCCCCGTAGTAAGTCAATAGCAACGAGGATCCGATCTGCCCTATTTCCGTAGCACTCATTATAATCCCCGTGATTTTCGATTGGATCTGGAAAAGCTTTTCGATGGTCGTTATGGCGCTGACGAAATACGTATGGTACATCCCCTGTAGGACCCACGCTATACAAAATACCATGAGGAAGACTTGCTTGGAGGCGAACTTCTGCAGCCAACTCGGCGCACAAGGTCCCAATCCGCATTCCGTATCACTCTCATCGTAGAAATCACATTCACTCGCTGCTACGGTAAAACACTGAGCTTTCACACTGTCATTTTGCGTCGTCAGCGCTGTCTTTTCCTCTGAAACGTCTCCAACCCCAGCTAAGCTGCTACCATTCGTCGATCTGTTGTTGTTGCTTATTTTCTCTGTTTGCGGTTCCGTCCACATTTTGCTTTGTCTTCGATTCGGATGCTTTTTCCCGTTTTGGATAGATCGTGGTGTTGTTGCGTAGCTAGGCGGAGATCAGATCTGCAACGAAGAAAATTACATTTATCTTCGTGTTTTTTATTATATTTTTTTTTAATCTCTAGCAGAAAATACATTGTGTGTATCTTATCTATTTGCATTGGGGCATACAAAATAAACATACGTAATAATTGCATATTTAAAAAGATAAGTTTATCAAACGCAGCCAGGTCGGTTTATTTATGCAATCTGCAAAATTGTGTTAACTAAATTAAAAGACAGACCAAGTTCTGTTTGAGTTTGATTTTACAATTACGACACATGATACTACACTAATTATTATAGCAAATAAAGTTATATAAACCGAACTTTCTTCTTTGGCCTGTATTTTTTTACATCCTTAAAGTCCTATTGCTCCAGCACAGCACAAGGCGCGTATGTGATACGAAATTTGCATTTCTGCTTCGTTTTATCGTTTCGCTGATATGCATTAATCGCATGTTAATATATGACACCCCTGGATACAAATCCATTCCATAAATTTGCATGTTCCATTACCGATCTTACGGGGATTGATAGCGGCAATTGGAAAAATAAATAAATAATAAGAACCGGATCAATAAAACATAAGCGCGCCCGAGGTAGATAATTCACGTTTTAAGATGCATGATTCTAAAAGAAATCGAACCAAGACAACGTACACGAATGAATGTGGGATTGGAGAAAGGAGATGTGGATGCACGCAGTTTCATTTTCAAGTCGTAATAACACTGAAAGAGAAATGCATTTTCAAACACGTAATGTATCTCACCTGTTGGGTGATTACTTATAACCTGTCAATATCATGGTCGTGTGATACACAGACGAATTTGTAAGAGTATATTATTATCAGTGTACGAGAATGAAGCAAAATAAAACACGACTTGAATTGGAAAAATATCGAAATGATATCACACGCGCTGCTTGTTTCGAAGCCAAGACGTAAATACTTTATTCGGCTTACAGCACTCATTTGTCTACTGCAAAGAATATTGCGAGCTTGTGAGGACATTCGTAGTATGACCCGGCCTCAGATTCCATGTGGGTTATCGCTTATATTCTTCTTAGCTTAACCTGGTGTTTTTGATAATATCCAATTAAAAACTGATTTGCTCCAGCTCGCCACCTCTCATACATAGATTCATGGGTTATTTGCAAATATCCCAGACGTCTTCTCGTCAACTCTATCTTTCTTTTTTTATTATTTTCCTTTATGAATAATTCACTATCGTTTGATACTATAAATATGTATTCGACAGAAACAATGGAATTTTTAAGAGTCGTCTATTTTTTCATGTACATATTTGATCACTTATTTTTAGTACCGATTTCGGTATTTGCATTTTCAAAATTCCAAGAAATATAGATTCGAAAACACTTTGGTAGATTCTGTTTCATAGATAATTGATGGGCGTTTTATGTAGGTTTTACTATATTTAATACCAACATAACTTTGAATAACCTAAACTCTAACAATTTTTTTAGTACCGCATCACTTCCAAGGGAACACCGACAACCCGGGGTTACAGCCCCCTTCCCCCAAACGATTTAAATGATTCTTAAATTTTTGTAAATATCTCGGAAACTCGGTTTCTTCTTTTTTGTAAAATATAATTTGAAGTATTCCCAAGGATGACGCGAATTATTTTCGGGAAAAATTAATAGCGAGGGTGCCGGGTACCCCATACCCCCATTTTTTTGAATCTTTTTATTTTTCGCAAATAAAGTTGTGTTTTATGTAGAAAACGTTGCCGTATAGCAAATTTAGACAGTTAAGAACAAATATATAAGAAAACGATAATGTAACATATCATTGATTGTCGTTATAAATATATACATATTTAAACCAATAATTTATTATTATTAAATTAAAAATTTTGGTGCTAAATTGGATTTGTTAGAACCTTGGGAAATTAATAAACTTAAAAATTCAAATTTATTACTCAACGATCAATTAGAATGCAATAATTTACCTTTATTAAATTTACGTTTTTCTTTATAAATTTTTAGTAATCAATTGTTTGTTCTTGTAATTTTAACTAATTTAATTTGCGTATCTATATAGTTTTTTGTCAAAATTTGACATATTTCAATTTTGACAAAGTAACGACAAAGTTATATTATATTAGTTTCTAGTTTGTCTGAAGAAGCCACTGTGTGGTGAAACAATTGTTACTTCGTAATAAAATTTGTGAAGGACACTTAACATTTTATTGGTTATTGATAATGGAGCTTCATCAAGTAAAGGCCGAATGTTTTCAATATACATATTTGTCTAGAATTTTTTTATTATTTCCATAACGTTTTCAAGAATATAATATAATCTAAATATGTAAATATAAATAAATATCGATAAACTAAAAGTACAAGTATTCTATCACGTACATCATTATCGTAATGCGTATATAATGGCCGTTTCAAATAATATATCAACAGCATTTTTTCGTGCAGTGTAAATTTGCAGTAATGGCAGCGATTAATACGGAGAAAGCAAAAATGATTGTCATGTCTGAAGTTTGCAGCAACTTTGTCTTACCTGTTATATATATATTTGTTTATCTTTTTCTTATTCATTTACTGCTGACATGACAATCAGTTTTGCTCTCTCGGTATAGCTAATGTCTTGAACATGTTACTTGCAACTTTTCAAGTAGCCAACATCGCAATAATTCCTTTGATACCTGAAGAACTTGAGTTGCATGATCCGTTGAAGGATATGATCATTTTAATTACATTAGTCTTTTAGTTATAATGCTGTAGTTGTCTATAACGAATATGTTGCAGTATTCAAAAAGCAGATGTCACTGGCTATGTTTAAGAGGCACGTCAGATCAATGCTCGGTATGTCTCCCTACTAGAGCTCCACCGAATATATTAATTACGAGAATATTTATTACGAAATGTATGTGTATTATGTATTTTGTGACACTATCAAATTTTTGTAGTTTTTATTTTACTTATTAGTTTCCCGCACAATTTGTAATTAAAACTTAAATATTGTTACTTTTTACGAACAACCATGGGTTAAGTGGTAGAATAGCTTTTAGCTAAACTTCGCCCTATGGTGTTCTATTGCCATTATTCCTCTTTAAATGAAGACGATATTATTATTATTATATTACAGTATTTATTGGTAACGTTATCGAAATAATAAATAATTTCTAGATTCTATATATTTATAACGACAATCAATGATAAGTAATGTTTCATTACCGTTTTCTTGTATCTTTGTTATTAATTGCCTAAATTTGCTAGACAGCACCGTTTTCTACATAAAACCGACTTTATTTGTGAAAAATAAAAAAAATATATAAAAATGGAGGGGGGGGAGTACCCGGGCCTCCGTTATTAATCTTTCCGAAAATAATTCACGTCATCCTTGGGACTATGTAATATACTTCAAATTATATTCCAGAAAAAAGAAGAAATCTTATAGTTTCCGAGATATTTACAAAAATTTTAAAATCATTCAAATCTTGGGGGCGGGCTGTACCAAAAAAAAATTTGCGTGAAACCGGCACTTTCCTCCGTGTTATTTCATTTTCCGTAGGAGTTCTGAGAGATCTTTAAATTTTGATTAATGTCGTTAAACTAGACTTTGTTTAATGTCGTAGTTCATTTAGTATTTAAAGTTGCGAAATCTCCCATTATACAAAGTAATAATAATCCGCGCTTCAGATCGTTAAAAATTTATTAAAATTATTTGTATTTGTGAATTTAAATACACATACATCGTAAATTCTCTATACAACAATAATTTATAAATAATAATAATATGTAGGATTAAGCTAAAGACAGTAGACGGAATCTAGATCGAAAATCGACTGTCATCTGTGTATACATATATTTCCTCGTTTTAAATTGGTGCCGTGACGTTGCACATTTTGGGGTATTTCCAGCGGTCGAGTCAAAGGAGCACACAGACCACATTTTAGATCATCCAAAAATACAGGTGGATCCGAATTTCGTGCGTGTAAAATTAAATGGGCGGTAAATAAATATTGTGAAAGCCGGTCCTGTATTGTTCTAAATATGTCGACGATTATTATCAAAATAGGTCGCGCGTACTCGTATTTACATATATTTTATAATAATTTCTGTTATTTTACCTGAATACAGAACAAGCGTCCATTATTCTATGGTAATTTGTTCATTTCGTATATGGACGCACTTTCAATTTCGGACGACAAATATAAAAATAAACTCTGCAGGTAGGTTTGCCAAGTTTATATAGGGCAGCTTAAAATAATGGGAATCCTTTCGATTTCTTTTACAAGTTCAAAAAAGCGTATGAAATTTTGACATATGTAAGAAAAAAATGCGTTCATTTCTACGCCGAAGAAATTGCTTTATACAAGTGATATTGGCTCCTCAATTCACTCAGATTGTACTAAGTAATAATAAAAATTTCATCTTTGTAGAGTTAAATATAATCTAGTTAAAAATCGAAATGATTTTCTGAATTAATTCCAAATAAGTTATAATTATTGTGTGATTTTCGATAATTACATCCTTTCAAAAAAATGGTATGGTATACAATGCCGGGTCAAGGTGATTTTTTATAGACAATGAAAATCATCTTAAACTAGCAATTTTTTAAACAAAGAAAAATATTTACGATGGCTTTTACGATCATTTTTTTATACCGAATTTGGAAATATCATTATTAAAAGTAATAAAAATATTGATAAACAATGAGAAAGTATAGTAAATATATTGCGTTCTCACAGTCCTCTATTACAAGTTTCACTGTGTAATATTTTTATGTGGGTCAAAACTCTTTAATTATCTTGCTGCTCTGTAAAATTATATTAATTCATATCTAACATTAAATAAAAGATTACTGATAAACACATGTATGTATTTCAAAACACTATAGCGAGAACTAGGTTACATATTGATTTTGATAATAAAAAATGTACGATGTATAATACTCCGAGAGAATTAAATTAGAATGTGGTATGTGCCGCGGAGATTAAGGCGGTTAATATAAAAGATCGTTGGTTCTTACGTTCATCAGAATGAAATTTACCCAACTTAAAGCACTTTCTATAAGTGCTGCTTGCGTAGTGAAATGAAACCATTTTAAGGTTGGGGAAATCAGAATTTTGCCAATGGTATTTTGATTTTAATTCATATAATTTGCATGTGTGAAATTTAACGGTAAAAATATCCAGTCAGATCATGTATTGTTCGTTCCACTTTAGTCCCGTGCGTTTGCGAATCATGCTGGTATTTCAGAAGCGTATTTAGCATACATATAAATTAGATGAGCAGCATATTCTTGAATTGATAGGATTTCACTTTTGCCAACTGGTAACGATCGATTTTGACACACACACAATTGCAAATACTGCGTGTGTTACTTTCGGGAAAATTGCCATTTTTTGTGACCAATCGACATTCATTTTATAAAAATGCCATATATGGGATTGGATAAAAACAAATGAATCTATACATAATTACATCATAACACCACCGGTCAATTAGCAGTGGTTCCATAGAAGTAATACATTTCTTTTTATGTAGGACATAGGCGAATTGCCCTATATTAGAGGCGTTACATTTGTTGTGTAACTTAAGGACAATGGCGGAGACAATTGAGACAATTAAACTAACTAGTCTCTTTGTGTAAGAAAACTATCCGTCCTATGGACTGGTCTCCAGCAATTACGATCAAAGTACAACGTGACAACCTCTCATATACGCCACAGAACATTTGATGATGGTAACAAACGAGATGTTTGTTCATGATATGTATTGGAAGTGAATTAGGCCGTTCTAATTGATATTAAATCAAAATCGTTTGCATACATAACGATCCTGAGACGATATGATGTACTCTCGAGACGTTCACGATGCCTTTCTAGGAATAAAAAAAGTATATTCGCTTTTGTATTTCTTTTTTAAATCAATTCTCATAGAATCGTTGTCGATATTGTTTGGTAATATACGGTGTTGTGCAAATATTAATAAAGATATTGAAATAAAATTGCTATTGTTAGAAGTCAATTTGAAATCAATTTGAATTTGAAAACTCTACGACGTTACTTTGATATTTGATATTTATATAATAATGAAAATCGGAATTTTATCTTTCAGTTTTTCCAACATATTTTATCATTGCTTATTTGTTAATATTTTTATTTTCTTCCAAATACAGAGGGGAGCGAGATCATTCAATTTCACCCCTTCTCCCCATCCGTCACAGTAGCATTTACCTCCTCAAAGTTTTGATAACAATAGAACATGTAACTATCATAATTACAGCACAAAATCGATATATACAATTTTATTAGGCTCCATATGGAGGATTACGAGAGAATTTTGAGATGGATTTGCTGAGTGTCAAGAAGTAAATTGTGCCCATTTATCCTTTTCTTTTACAATTCAGATCTTAAACAAAATTCATTTCACTTAATTAATTCATTCACTTTTAATATGATAATATACAATAAAACATGTAACTATCATAATTACTGCACAAAATCAACATATACAATTTTATTAGATTTCATATAGAGGATTACAAGAGAATTTAGAGATAGTAAAAAAAAAAAAAAAAAAAAACGTTAAACACAC
>JARFOC010000198.1:1647518-1676952 GCA_031763485.1 Osmoderma eremita | reverse complement strand
TTTCAGCGACCGTAGCCATATACCGAGGCAGATCCGTTAATATTACCACGAAATTATTCCCCATTTTGGTAGTAGTATGGTAATAGGAACGTTCTTTTTACGTTCCCATGTTATGTCGCGAGATACTTCAAAGTCACTTTAATAGTCGTAATTACGTTCCCAGATACCTATTGTGCTAGTTGGGATTCAATGTGATAGATGCCCAACCTAAAATACCACTTTTTTTTTATAAATTCTAATATTTTTATTTTTTTCCATACAATATAAAATTTAATGTCAAATAAATTAAAAGTTGATTTATAATAAGACAAAAATGTTTTTCTTCATTTCTAACTTATAATTTACATACCAACCCCGAGTGTGTTGACTATAGATAAAAGGAGTAAATAGCAAAAACTACTTGTAAATTTGGTCCAAAAAAAAAATCTTTTTTTTGAATATAGAAAACACCACTCAAAATATATCGATTTGAAAATGAAATGCACCCGAGGTATGTGGGTATAGACACAAAGGTTAAACTATAGTATTTTGAAGAGAGCTTGAAGAGACCTTTCAATTAATTTTCGGTTTTCTATTTTTTATTTATTTTTTTGTAATTTTTATATTACGCTGTAGGCATTCGGAGGGCGAGTTCTTACCCAGCACCTTGTATCTCACAATTTTGATTTTCATTGCTCCTTCGTTTTGTTACGATCGGAGATCACTCTACAATGTAAGACAAAAATAAACTAAATTTTATTTTACAGGAATATATTCTCGAAATCACTTGAAAAAAATATTTAAAAAATTAACAGTAACAATTACAAAATGAGGCGGATTAACACATTCTTGTACATTGCGAATAACACGTGTGCCCTTCCTGTCGAATCCGCTCCGTATAGGTTGTTAGGTCTATTTAGGTAAAGTTTACTGTTTAATCAATTATTCTATTTCTAACGACCACTAATTTTTTACATACCATGGCCAACTAACTATCAGTTGGTTTTTCTCAAACACTATACAGGATATACCATTTAAAAAATATATAACTTCGGTACGTCACGATTTTTTCGAATACTCTGTATATATCAAATTGGCTAGCTTTCACGTATTTATATCTTTATCAACGTATTTGCGTGATTCCATACTTTTGCCCGATACTGTATAAAAATAAGCACGCAACTTATATCGGTGAAATAACCATTTTTATTATCACATATTCATAAGAATTTTCTTTAACGGTAAAATAAATTTAAACTTATTTAAATGTAACGTTATTTACACGGCTGTGAACCTCGGTTGAGTCGTCGTGTACTTATCGACGCAATTAGATTTATTAATAAATAAATGAATTAGACCCTTTTTTACTTCTAAAAGAATGGACAATTGATATTCATCGTTATTATTCGCCATACACGTTATCATTATTATGATGGATGAGTGAATAAAATTCATGTACTATCTGTATATGAACACTGTACCGTCTCCTCTTACTCGTGCGTGCGTCCTGATTTCGGTCGCAGTTTTCGATGACATTCGAGTAAAGAGGTGCTGAAAAATATCTAAAATTTGTTCGAGTGGTAACTATATTTGAGATAGTATCCAAAAATAAGATATACAATGTTCTGACCTAGAAATGGTACGATCAACTTTCGCTGCTTATTACTATAAAAGGAAAGCGCTATATATTAACATGCGAGATTATTAATAATATTATTATAAATTATTGTGATGGTCTTAAAAAAAAAAACAAACATACCTAATCAAATCGATATATTCTGTTTCGTTACTGAGGTATTTTCGCTACATTAAAACGTATAGATTCTCTATGTTCGCCTATATTTTCTATAAAATAATCACTACGTCATCACACGGCGTGGATTAATATTAAAATCCAATAAAATAAAATGAGTGAAGGTGAACGAGTACTTCTATATAAGTATCAAGAATTTTTTCTTCGCTCCACATGTAAATTTAAACGTATATGCTTGTATCTCTAAAGCGGGTCGCAGTCTAATCGCAATTTCGCGTTATATCATCCAGAATTTCCTGTTAACCCTCGTCGACACGATAGCCTCATTCTTCCACGTTCGTGTATCGATCGGGGATTAACGTATTGGTAGCTAACAGAGAAGTCGCAAATCGACGTATCGTACAGAAGAAAATAAAGACCACGCGACACGTTGCGATCTGCGGCCTACCTTAAACGACAGCATGGAAGCCGAAGACCCGGTCGCCTATCTGTGTTTGAGGACGTAATCCCTGGGCAACGTGTTTTTTGCGGCATTCCACAACCGAAATTTTTATTAATGTCAAATTGTGATTATATTAACCTTGGCCTCAGCATTAGATTTATACTGAGGCATTAAACACATGCCCGCTTTAAGGTCACCTTGTTTTCTTGTGTATTTTAACGATGAAAATGGAAAAGATATTTTTTTAACATCTAAAACGGATCTTGTTTCTACTTTTCCGCGGTTACCTTCGGGAAAAGGAGCCGGACGAATGCTTGGAATCGTACCGATTTGGGGTGTTTGGGACGTTCGTTTTATCTGGAAAGGATCGTAAAAATTGCAAAATAAAAGCGAAATAACGTAGTAGCAAATCGAAAGGAGACGACATAGAACAAAGTGAGTGTGAGTGTTATTACATACGTTCATGTTGCTCAAATGTGGTTAACGTTTGTTGACATTGATGTATATAAACGAGCAGCAATACCGGACGAAATAATAAGTCCGCCCACTTGATATGGCGTCAAACGGAGCACCGTAAACACAAGAAATACTGCTGAAAATAATCCTGTTGCGCGAGAACTGCTGCCTGCTAACCAAACTGCTAACGCGTATGGGCCAGTGAGCACACAAGCACAACAACAACAACTTGGGGAAAACTAGACGTAAAACCAGCGTAAAACACTGATGCCAGACAGTGGACAGACCCGACAGACAGACTATGACTAGTCGCCGAGCCGAGTCCAGGTCGGATTCTTTTGAAATGAAAGCGAAGGGAGAGCGCAGATCACAGCGAAACACACGGTCTAAAACAATATATGACGCGAATACCGGTCTAGACGCTCCTGATCTTCGACGTATGTACGAAAATAAACGGGCGACCGGCGGTTTTGACCAGCAGGCCAACAACTGCGGTAACCAAGAGCGCCCGTGTCTGTATGGTAGCAACAGCAATGGTAGGGCCCACGGGTATTAGCGCTACCATCTCTAAAACACCGATCGATTGCCGTTCGTTATATAACACCACCACACTACCCGTTTAACAATAACAAGACATGTTTGCCCCGGCCAGGCCCCGGCACATGGATAGAATCAATTTACGCTTGGGAACTGAGACTCGGTGAGTCCACTACTCCACTGCTGCCACTGAGACATTCACGATAAAACGTTGCGATAAGGTCTCTTAGATATACGCATTCCCCTATTGTTTTCGTAAAACATACGAGGAGCGACGAATAATACAAAACTTTACCAGCGCAGACACTTCCGTTAAATTATGAGCAAAGTATCCATCATTTTTTTTTTAATCAAATTCTTAACAAAAAATCAAACCAGGGTAGTCTGTCTCTCAGCTAAACCTTTCACGCGTAACAGGGGGCATAGTCAAAATCAAACTTAACGGCTTGTACCTTAGATAGAATCAATTTACGCTCGGGAACTAAGACTCGGTGAGTCCACTGCTGCCACTGAGACATTCACGATAAAAACGTTGCGATAACGTCTCTTAGATATACGCATTTCCCTTTTTGTTTTCGTAAAACATACTAGGATCGACGATTAATACAAAACTTAACCAGTGGAGACACTTCCGTTAAATTATGAGCAAAGTATCCATCATTTTTTAAAAATCATTCTTAACAAAAAATCAAACCAGGTAGTCCGTCTCTCAGCTAAACTTTTCACGCGTAATACGAGGCATAATCAAAATCAAACTTAAAGGCATGTACCTTGGATAGAATCAATTTACGCTTGGGAACTGAGACTCGGTGAGTCCACTGCTGCCACTGAGACATTCACGATAAAAACGTTGCGATAACGTCTCTTAGATATACGCATTTCCCTTTTTGTTTTCGTAAAACATACTAGGATCGACGATTAATACAAAACTTAACCAGTGGAGACACTTCCGTTAAATTATGAGCAAAGTATCCATCATTTTTTAAAAATCATTCTTAACAAAAAATCAAACCAGGCAGTCCGTCTCTCAGCTAAACCTTTCACGCGTAATACGGGGCATAATCAAAATCAAACTTAAAGGCGTGTACCTTGGACAGAATCAATTTACGCTTGGGAACTGAGACTCGGTGAGTCCACTGTTGCCACTGAGACGTTCACGATAAAAACGTGATAACGTCTCTTAGATATACGCATTCCTCTTTTTGTTTTCGTAAAACATACTAGGACCGACGAATAATACAAAACTTTACCAGTGGAGACACGTTCGTTGAATAATGAGCAAAGTATCCATCAGTGCTGAAGCAGGACACTTTTATCAAATTCCTAACAAAAATTCAAAGCAGGTAGTCCGTCTCTCGGCTAAACCTTTCACACGTATAGAGGACATAATCGAAATCAAACTTAAAGGGCATGTATCATATCACAATTTATTTGTTAATATCGACTATGTAACTTCGTTTTTCCAAATACTTAATACACTAAAATGATCTTATTAAAATTATATTACTAAATTAGTCCATGTATCACTGGCAATCCTGCCAATCCGAATCCGAATTTTCTTTTGTTACAATCCTGGAGAACATCATCAAATAATTTATCAGGCGTCTTAATTGACCTGTTTTTTTGCATTTTGGCACAGCACACCACTGAATATTTGCTCCCTAACTTGTTTTTAGTAAAACTTCAACGAGACTGTGAAATATGAGCATGACCCGACACTTCGTGTATTTATACTACGGTGACGTCATGACCCGCAGGGCCGTGTATTGCCGCGGATTTTATTGATTTGAATGTATTATTTTCTTGCTATTATTTATTGTTATTACTTTACATACGCTTTTTCAAAACATTTCTATATAGTTGCCGCAATTAAACAACCGAGTTTTGGGATTTTCTCGTTTCATGACATGGTTGCCACGCATTGTAAAGCATATCATATGGTTTGACAGATATATAAATAAATGATGGTTAAAAAAATACGAAAACTATCAACACTAAATAGACCGTCAAAATGACAAACGACAAGTAAGTGCGTTGACAACTTACCTTTTCTATGCAACTGGCAACGCTCGAATTGAAGAAATCCTATCCCGAGGAACTGTCACTAGATTTGACATTACCATGTATTTGCTGAAGTTGTGCTTGGTTGTGTTGGTATGATTTTAACATTATCGCTGTAAAAAATTGGCTGCTTCATTGCGATAATTATATATTTATAGTTCGTTCAGCAGCGCTGAACCAATGTGTTGTTGTGCGATCTTTTCTCATGCTACTGTTGTCCAATACGTCGTGAACAATAGCGTCATCGGCGTGGAATTTAAAAATAAAAATTTTATACGAATTTGAAACCGAAATTTGTGAAGTAGAAAGTAATTATTGTGCAGAAATATCATACATATTACGCATTTATGGTACTAAAAAATCAAAAAAAAAACAGAACCTAACCGTTTCAAACAGCATTTATTAGGCAACTATCCATCAAAACTGAGAATTAGCGAAACCAAATCGGTTCTCAGAAGCAAAAAAAGACTCTGGTTTTGCCAAAATCTATAAAGAAAACTGCAACTTTTTTATCCAAGAGTGCCATAGGATGAAATTGTGTCAATAGAGAAGAAAAGTGTGACGTAAATTTTGTTTGGAAACCTGCGCAGTCTAACCAACGGCAAAATGTAAAAAGAATATGTAGACAATTTTCTTTGTTTCAAAACTAATTAAATCATTGAAATAGAAAATAAACACACTATAAAGAAAGATCCAAACACATGTAAATAACAGAATGGCAGAAACTAAATAGGCTTTTTCCTTTGTTTGGAAACATAGCCAGCCTAAAATGATAAAAAAATATCATTCTTATAATCATTTTACGCTGTTGGCGGCACTGCGTACGTTTCCAAAAAAAACAAATTGACGTCATCTCCTTTTCTTCTCCATTCTGTGTTATGTAAGCCAAATATAATAATATATATGGTCAATAGTTAGTTCCATGGGCGAAATGCAGATGTCGCCAATAGTCACTTTTTTAGACGACCAGACGAAGAACAAACACTCCTGATATGTTGGTAGTATATATATTTGTTTGGTGGTCTAAAAGATGATTATCTAACGGCTATTTGCTAAATGTTAATTGTATCTTCTACTAATTCATTTAAAATACGCTGTTAAATTATTATTAAATTATGTTAAATAATCAATCATGCTAACATAACTAAAAATACAAACAAACCGCCGCAAATACATTGTCTAATTTTAAACTTGATTTTGACAGTTCTCGTAGTGTATCGCCATAGCGCAGTGTTGCCAACCTACCGTAACCGTTATTCTCTCAGATTGTCAAAAGAAATCCCTATTTGAGTGTAAAACTCCCTCTTCCTAAGTAGGATCTCAAACAAATGTATTGTAGAAAAACAGTAATAAAAGATGAACTATAAAAAGAATTCTTGCATTAATGTATGTATATTATTGTAAAACTTGGTAAAGCATAAAGAATCTAACAATTCCTTTAATCTTTCCTGTAATCTGTTGGTATGTTTGTGTTTGTAAATTTTTATATTTATGTCCCAAAAATCCCTATTTTTTCCGTTTTTGAACAGGAAATTCAATTATTCCCAGATATCATTTTAAATTCTTTAATCTGCATGGGTTAAAGCATATTCCAGTAAAAGAGAGGAATTCTTAAATTCCCCCTAAATGTATTCAATTTAACACTTTTTTTGTATCTCCAATTAAATAACCCTTATAAAAACGATTTATTTGTCACAACTAAAAATAGCCGTAACTGTCACTCAAAGTACGCTTTATAAATCTTATTTTATAACGAAACAGTACAATTAACAAAAATCATTTGAACTTCGACTATTTCAATTACGACTTCGACTATTTGTATTTAAAATGACTTTATGGTCGCCCTTCGTATATAATACACATCCATATAAAAATACTTCTGAGTATAAATCAATAATCTTCAGTCTGCGCCGTAAAATTATCAAAACAACAGTCGCAAATATAGATTCAAAACTTATTCCTGTTCTATCCATTCATCGTTTGGTATTTATTTTTATCTGAGGAAGCATTTTACGTATCAAAATTATCTATAATTAAGAGGTGCTATATAACGCATAAGACGATATGTTCATCATAAATAATATAATCATGTATGTAGGTTTTTTTTAATGAAACAAAATTTAATAATATAGGAAATTAGCAATTAATATATTTAGGGCAACATTTATGTTGTTTTGTTTCTTTATTCCAACTCTTATTTTTTAGCACTAATAAAAAAAGAATTTCCATCTTACCTTTGAAATCAAAAGGAAAATTGAAATTGACTGGAAAAATATTGATCTTAACGGTTGAAATAGCAAACTAAATCTTTCTTAACAAATATATGGATATCAACAACAATTTAAATAACTGCGTGTAGAATATGACCAATTTCCAAATTGCATCAGTATTCTATTTATAAGATTCGCATGAAATGAATTATTTTTGTTTTTCAAACATTCTAAATCAATATACATATTATAGATGTCTAGACATTGAGTTAACCAAATTATATTCATACCAGCTTATAAATTAGGTAGGCGGAATTGAAGAAACAATACATTAGGGCGCATTTTTTTACTGTTAAGCAAAATATTCCACATGCAAATAAAATGCAGTTTTTATATGTTTAATTTATTCAACAATCTAATACTACGTTTAACAAATTAAGTTTATTAAAGATTCTAGGTACTTGAAGTTAAAATATCTACAGAAGTAATTGAAACCAATAATAATAAATGAATTTTTAACTATAGCTTACAGATTTGAACTAGTCTACGGGTCAAGAAAACATCATTCGTACTTATTAAAAATAGAATCATATTTTGCGATAAACTGTAATGGCAATATTGAAATTGCATTCCTTTTATAAGAGTCAACATACAAAAATATACTAAACCTTTGCTATTAATCACATTACAAATAAATAAATAAATAATTAAATTGTATTAAATATGTAAGTACGTCTTAAAACTTCAGTCAATACACGATAAGCACACCGACTCCGTTAGACTGGCTTTGTATCTGGAAACAGGAAAATTATATTTAATTTAAATTAAAATTATATATTTTTTTAATATCTTCACTCCCTCTAACTCATTTAGACTTACAATTTTAAGGAACAACTTGAACAGAACATCCCATTACACGATTTGCATTCGTATATATCTGTAAGGTTGACAGTTAAACAAAAATCGCATTTCTTTTCTTCATTGTTATTGTGACATATATTTTCTTCAAATTGCTTTTTTCCTCCCTTAAACAACAGTTCCTGGGTTCTATCTGTAAAATAATCGTAAAAAAAAGTTTTGTAACCTCAAATAATACATACTCCATATTTTCTCCATAGTTTTCGTTTGCTTTTTTTCAGATACATGGATTTTTAATTGCGGAGCGTAATTATCTTTAAAGGGACACGCCCGTTTTGGCATTATAACATCAATGTTGAAAAAAACAAAAACAATTCGTAAACTTAAATATCCTGGTTTCCCACCAAAACAAGCGACCATCGATTTGTTTTGACATCTAAAATTCTGAGTGCGTTCAGAAATATTATCTAATGAGCTAGATGAAAATAAAAGTGAATTTCCTTTTTGAATGAAATTGAAAGTTATAGTTTATTAGAGTTCAACGAATTCTTTATTTTATTATTTTTATGTGTTATTACAGTTCCATTACAAAGGAAAATTTCATTTTGTTTGCATGTAGAAAAGAGGGTTTGGTTTATACAAATCGACATTTAAGGCTAATATTGCATAGATAATTGCAAAAAATGGGTTATCAATTAACTTCTAAACTTCGCAAACAAATTAAAGAAGTTTGTTTTGACTCTGAGATTACTATACTTTGTTCACCGAACAGATCGTACACGTGCAAAGCTGGTTTTACACTAGAATACAAAAATAGTTATTTCCATCCAGCTACGACTATTTGTAACCTATTTCGGTAACATATTTGTCTTTATAATGAAAAGTAAACTTTCATTTTATGTTTTTACTGTCTAGTGCAGTCTGATTTTTATTTTAAGGTGGAGCAAATAAAGATGACGTAGGTGGAAAGTTAAAATATTGAAGTGTGATTGCCTCAAATAATATAATTTTTCTTAGTAAACCGGTGTTTAATATGTTATTAAAAAAGTACTCGTGTCGTAATAGAAACAAATGCCAGGTTTTATTTTATTTAGAAAATGTTTTGATTATGGATGTGTTTATGCTTGTGAAAATTCTGTATATTGTACATTTATTATAAATACAAAGTATATTGACACTACATTTGCCCCTTATATTTTATGTGCGAATAGTTTTAAAAAAGACACAAATATCGAATATAGAGGAAATGGACGAGATCAAAACTGAAATGAATAAATACACGACCCCGCAGAGAAATAAAAGGGTTATGTTTGATTATATATAAACATTGCGCGTCTTGGCATGCAATACAACCATGTATTATACATTTTAAAAAGGAATTTAATTTATTATTATCTTTCTGTCCTATTTTAACAGTGCAATTGTGTTATATTTGTTTTTAGCAGGAAACAAACAGAAATTTAATCTTAGAACTTATGATGCTATTTTCACCCTTATTTAAACAGTCTGTAAGTATACATATACAAGGGTAGTATCATTCGAATAATGGCTTCTTGAATTTTTAAGTGCACCTCTTAATACGATTTTTTAATTTACATGCTTTGTAATGGACTTTTCGGGAGTTCTTACCAATCAATAGAAAGCTTAGTTTTCGTATCACGAATTTTTTGTACTCCATCAGTTCGGTGAATAAAGTATAGGAATCTAGGTATCAATTACCGAGTAATATGCACTAAAGATTATTGTTTTTTTTTGGTGATTGCAAATATAAGGAAAAATAAAAATAAATTTTGGTTCAATTTATAATCATGTTATTTCAGATTATATATCAAAAACTAATTTAATTCCATTAATCTGTAATTCAAACGTTGGTCGTTAGTATAGTTCGCCTGATAAAATTTAGATGGCGACAAATTTTTGGCGGTTAATTCAAATACCATTCAAAACGAACTTCCTTTCCTTAATTTTATTTACATCATTTATTAAAATATTACAATTATATCGTTTTACTTAAGACATTTAAGAGGAAAATAATAAATATTAGAAATTAGTAATAATCTTTTATACAATATTTATAATAAAATTAAAATTGTATGGCTACGATTTTTGTAAACACAATATTTGCAACCTCATCTTGACTCTGCTCTGTTGTAGTATATCTTCAACAATCCTGTGGAACAGACATTCATGGTCATTTAATAAGATATGATAGATAAGAGGGGCTTACGTATGATCCTTCTCTTGTAGAGGCGGTATTGATTCAATAGCTTCCTTAAAATGGTCTCTGAAATAATAAATATTAAACTCTATGAAAATCGAAGTAAATAAAATTAATTTACTTGGCTTTTTGTGTCGAATAAGCAGAGAATATTTCTTGAAGTGCATTTATATCAATGTGCGCTTGTTGCGTGCCAGGGGTACTGAACTTTTGAACACACGACATTAATCTATATAATTCTTCAGCTATCGTTTGCACAACTTGGGGCAGCACACTATCGACTAATTTACTGGATATAGTGTTAACTTCAAAATGTACGTGTATTAAATTATTTATACATTCTTTAGCGTAGGGTCTTAAATCTGTAGGGGCTACTTCCGTGTCCCAATCGAATCTGCCTAAATACATCGAGGGCTCTATAGTTCCTACTAAAGGATCACTTTTCTGCTCTAAATAGGATTCTAGTATTGATTTTTCTAAATTTTCCAAGACAGCTTTGCACGATTTGATGGTATTTTGAGAGATATTGTAACCCTTTTTTGAAAAAGCTTCAACTAAACTATTTAGCACGATAGTAATTGTGTATTGGCAGTTAGCAAGTGTCATGAGCAATCGGTGCTCCCATGGGGCTTTGTAGCTCTGACTACGAGTGGATCTATATACTGAAGAAGGTGTCCCAATTAATTGAGAAACAATCGGAGACCTATTGTCATCATCATCATCGTCACTGCTTCCCTTGTTTGTTAAGCTGTCGAGCACAGTGTAAAATGTCAAAAGGAGACTTTCGATTTGCTTATCGAATACTTTTTGTGCCGCTTGGTTTTCTAATAAAGGCCCTTCGCGTGCTTCACTTTTAAACGCAGACTCCGATAAGACTTGCAACAAATCCTGAACGGCCTGTTCGAATTTTAACGGCTGTATAAAGAAAAGGAAAACGAATAAGCACTGTTTTTGTAACCCTGTAAAATAATTTTATTTACCAAATTTGTTATACCACTGTGAGATTCTGATATTTCCACCTTCCACTCCTCTTGCTTGTTAAATTGTATGATTGTATGGGTGGTTTTCTTAAATAAAATACACATGCTGTGTACCCGTAAATCCAATATGAAATTCAAAACTATATCGAGAGCTTCGCTTGGCAAATCAAGCTTGACTAGGATTGAGTAGGAATGCCTGACGTATCTCAGACAATCTGGTAGATACATTGCCATAATATCGATGTCGGGGAGCACCCATGTTTCATCTAAGTTCTTTTCAGTGTTCTTGTCTAACGTGTGGGGTATGATCGCTGCTCGCAATCTCTTGCAGAAGCCTTCCATTATGTTTAGAACCATATGCTTGAGTGTTATTTAATTTGAAAAGGTATGTTAAACGATATTGCGATTTTTATACCTTGAAAGCAGTTTTGTGTCCTGGTTCAACTTTAACGTGTAATTCCCCTACGAAATATGCTTGCCCTAATTTCCAAATATCAGGGAACAATTCCGATATTATGTCACACATTTCCTCGACGTAGAAAACATTCTGTGGGCATTGATTTGCATCTTGCAAAGCGGTTGCGTATTTTGAATATTTTGAATTCTTTGTTCTGCCTAAAATTGTATGTGAAAATTATAATACAATTATAAAGGTGTGCATAAACTGACGCTAAAGCCGCACGTGGCGTTAGGCGTTGATAAATTCTGAATCGTAAATCTCAACATCAAAATATTGTATTATTGTGTTCTTCTTACACTTCACGAGGTTCTCGAAGTTCGGACTTTTAGTTCCGAAGATTGAAATTCAGAAAATATTACCTACTATTACCTACCTACTAAATACCTACTGTTACATACATTTTATAAGAATAGAGAAGTCGAATTTGTAGGAGAGAGTGACAGTAAGTTAAAGAATATTTCGAGGAAGTCTAAGTATTAATCGGAGGGAAAGGAAAGAAGTAAACACTTGGTATGATAGGGAATGCCAGGAAGAAATACAAAAAAGGAAGCAGCTGATGTACCAAATGCTGACGAAGGAATCAAAAGAAAATAAGAAATTATATGTAGAACAGAGAAGAATGTGTAAGAATTTATTAAGGCAAAAAAAAAGAAGATGAAAGGAAAGAATTATTGGGAAAATAGAAGAGAATTATGAGAGGAGAGAAATACACAGTTTGTATACGGGAGTGAGGGGAGGTAGGAAGAAATACCAAAGACAACATTTTAAAAGAATTGAGAAAGTGAACTTGTAGGAGAGTGACAGTAAGTTAAAGCTATGGAAAGAATATTTTGAGGAATTGTTAAACACGCACGAGGAAGAGGAACAGGATTCCGGAGATAGTATGGAAAGGGAAGAAAACGTCGATCAGATAGGACCCCCTACGTTAGCAAATGCAAGTCGCATGGTTAGATCTCTCAAGAACAATAGCCCCAGCAATGATGATATCACATCAGAAATGTTTAAATATGGAGAAGAAGAGTTAATAAAGTGCATGCATATCTTGTTGGAAAGAATTTGGAGAATAGAACGCATGGCAAGTGCATCGATCCTCTATGCAAGAAGAGAGACAAAAAGGAGTGTAAGTTATAGGGGTATAGCGCTGTTAAATGCTGCATATAAACTGTTGGCGATGTATATTAAGGATAAACTGGCTGTAGAAGTAGAAGGCGTGTTGGGAGAATACCAAAGTGGTTTTAGAAAAGTCAGTGATGGACGCGATATTTACTTTGAGAGAAATTCACGCAGACAGTTACGAATACAAATTAGATATGGTGGTAACTTTTAATTACTTCAAACAGGCATACGATAGAGTAAATAGGCGACGGTAATACAGTGCGTTAAATGGGCATTAATCAGAAACGAATCGGGATGATAAAGCTTACCTTGGAGAAAACAGAAAGCACAGTGCAAATAGACGGGGAACGGTCAGAGAAATCCGGAGAGGCCTTGCGCAAGGAGATCCACTATCTACTCTGTTGTTTAGTCTGGTTCTAGAGAGTGATTCGAGAGGCCAACATCAATAGGTCTGGTACGATATACCAGAGGCGACATCAATGCTTGGCATTTGCAGATGATATCGTGATAATGGCAAAAAGCAAACGAGAGCTCCAGCCAATGTGTATTAGGCTAGAAAAGTAGCACAGCCGTATGGACTTCAAATAAGGTGTGGGAGAGGAAAGTATTAAGGAGGAAAAAGAGTGGAGGACCGATGGGAGGCGAACAAACGAAGAGCTGAGGGAGTTATACAGTATGTAGGGAAATCCCATAGATTGAGATGGTCAGGGCATATGTATAGAATGCAGGAGGACCGGATTCCAGGGAAAGTATTCATGGCTAGGCGAAGGTCAAGATGGAGAGTTGAGGTGGAAAAAGATCTACATAGAATGGGAATTATCGAATGGAAGAAGAAAATTGCCAAGAAAGAAATATGGCGAGGAATTGTCAATCAAGCCAAGGGCCCACTAGGCTTGTAGTGCTGTTATATATATATATATTCTATTACAGAAGTATGCGGATACAATGCTGCCAAATGTATATTTCTTTCAAAAACGTCGCTTCGTGTAATTTTCGCGCCAACTTATACACAGCTAGCATTACTATATTAAACAATAAACAACATACTTGAATCATCATTTATGGCAGCTTTATGTTTCTCATTATATTCAGCTTTATGTTCTGTGTAACACTGCCTCATCCGCTGATGTATATATTTCGAGTGTCCATCAATGGCATTCCAAGCAGGTTCCATGTCACTTCCTAAGTTTATTAAATATCTTATCAAACGTTTTTGTTCTTCTACATTAATGGGCATGTCTACTAATTTCAAGTGTAATTGTTTCTTAATTCCTGCTATGCACTTTTCTATTTCATTTAACGCCGTTTTAAACACCTACAACACCAATTATAAATAAAATTGTGTGATTTTGAATGGTAGAACTTACTGGTATATCACGTTTTAAAAATAGATTCTTAACTCGCATGTAATCGTTGATAATGATATCGTAGTCACCTTTTTTAATATTCCTCTCTATGGAGCATGGCAAACAGAATAAGAACTTGAAGCGGGTAAGCACGTTTAGAGCATTTCTAGTTTTCTCCGCTCTACCCCGCCTGGTTAGGACGTCATCATATAATTTCCCTGCCTCTCGCTCCGATTCTGTTAATAGAAAAATTGATAATCCAAAAAAATAAATATCCCTAAACACCTTTTATAGCTTTCTCCAACTTAAGTGTAGGCTCAGTTCCGAAAGTATCAAGATCAGCTTCGTATTTTTCTTTTAGAACCATTAATGTGTCGACTTGATCCATAACTGCACCAACATTAGTCTTTAAAAATGATAAATGACCTTCCTTTTGCCCCTCAACTTTACGCCGTAAGTGTAGTAAACTAAACATCAGTTGAATTTGCAATTTTAAGTGTATTATCGAATAATTCATATGTAATTTACCCTGCTTGCAAATCATTAAAGGTAGTCGCTAAATGATTCTCTAATAGGAACCAGCAAGGTGAGAAGTTTTCTGAAGTAATATCACCGGATGCATTTGGAAATTTCTCATTTAAATCATCTTCTGAAAGTTTCCTCTCCATTCCTTCAACTGATAATCCAAGCGGATCGTCTTGTTGGAAACTGCTCGACGATAACGAATGCCTATCCCAAGGATAAAATGAAGTTTCTTCCACCCAAACCGCACTATCCTTCATAGGTCCAATATTTTCATTTTTGTACCCTGAATGTCAATTAATTTCAATTTAAAATGGATCACCAATATGCGATATTGCTTACCTTTAAATTTGACATTACAAGAACCGACTCCACCAACTTTCGTAGTGACAATAACATCTCCTAGACCCTTACCGGGTCCCGATATTGCAATTATCTTACTAGTTGATTTCCATTCAGCCGTCAGTAAGCAATCGTACCCACATATTGTTAGACCTTGTGGATATAAATTAATCATAACAGCACACTAAAGAATAAATTTTATTTTACCTATTAAATCCGTTGGTTTTGTACCGAAATTTTCGCCACGGATCGTAATTCTTGTACCCGGGGGGCCATCGTTTGGAGATAAGCCAGTAACTATAGGAGGTGGAGCCATTTTTAGGTTATAATTTTGGAATTTATAGGTCAAGTAACAGCCGAAACTGAATGGTTTTATAATTTTTGTATTAAACTACATCTTATTTTGCATTAAAAATGTATATCTAGAAGTATTTAAGAAAAATAATGATAAATAAAGCGGTGTTCAATTACAACACATATTTTGACATTCTAGCACACAGCATTAAATAGTTAAGGATCGTCAAGTAGCAGTTTTGATAATTTCTCCCACAGATATTAGAAATTGTAGATCGCCTTAGGATTATACTTTATATATAGAAAATACTCTTTTTTTATATATTTACTATATATCTTTATTTAAAATATATATACATAAATTAAACATCACAAATAATATAGGCATATTAATACCTAACAACTTTTACCTATTTAAAAACAAGGCAGTTACTCATCTTATATTATAATGTCTACCAAAACAATATTATTAAACAGTGGTAACAGATAAGAGACCGATCATTTTACTGCTTTGATTCGGAACGACTTTCGATCCATGCAATAGCACATCTTGAACCGTTGGAAAGTTATCATAGGACTCCTTTTGCGTCTTTTTCGTCTTATGCTTTTTCGCGGCGTTATCAATATTATTCGATGCTTTTTTACAGGCGACTTTCTGATGAGCGACTTCGTTATTTTCATCGACGTTTCTGGAAGCTAATAGTATCTCTTGCCTCTGTTTCCTTTCCTTCGATTTTTCTAGGTGTTTTCTACGTTCTTCCTTCGTCCAATATCGACCTATCTGTTTCATAATAATATTAAGTAAGTGTTGAATTTAATTATTCATATTTTACCTTTAGTTCTGAGAGCGTATCATCTTCAGTTGTTAACCCGCATCTCTCCTCCGATATTCTTATTGCCCGGTCTCTCAAAATCCGATTCCGAACTGGTCGCCTTGCGATGTATCTAGTTCCATCAGGTCTTCGCTTTACCTTCCATTCCATTTTGGTGTTTAAGGTCGTTGAATTTGATTTTGACGCAGTACTAGGCTATACGTCGTATATAAAATATTAAATTGATTTTAAATTGAAATATAAAAAAATGCATTACCTGCGAATTCTCAGTGTTTGTATTTGTTATTGTAGTGCCATATTGTCCTAGTGTTTGCCTAAATAATTGCTGTTGCAAAAGCATGGTTTGTTGGAGATTTGCGACATTTGTATACATGGTATCGGAAATTATATGATTTGCTATTCCAGGCTTAACCCCAGGTGATGTTGCTTTGGTGGAGGCAGTCGTAGGTGTGGAATTTGATACTTTGGTTTTGTTTTTTGACTTTTGATTTTTGCACGTATCACAACTTGGTGATTTAATCTCTTCTTCTGGCTGAGAGTAAGGACATAGGACCAAGGTTGACCTAAAATGCGTTGCGTTTCATATAAATTCATTTTTTTGTATAAATACCCACTTATACAGATTCTTCTGTTTTGAATCTAAATTGCAAGCTAATTCGAATGTCAAATGATTCGAATTACTGGAGCCTCCCGTATTGTAAGCACTGGAACTGTTTTCGTGTTCCTCTCCACTGCTGTTACTCCTCAGAGATTTGCTTCTCGCTTTCTCCTTATGTTTACCTTCCTTCGGGGTTAAATCGTTAGCATGGGGAATCCAACAGTTTTCTTGGGTAATTAGCCACTGTTCAACAGGATTCTCCTCCTCATATGGACAGCAATATATCGGTTCACCATCTGTATCGGCGGACTCCGGGATTGTCTCGTAAATATGCTCGGTTTCCGACTCCATTTCCAACGCTGAAGCATCTTTCCTCCTATCGAATTTGATCAATTGAATATTCTGCATGCGATCGTTCAGTTCGGATATCTCGTGGTTTATCGAGTCCAATTTCGAGCGAACTATGGAATTGGTCAGGTCGAACTTATCCTGGTTGTAATGAGCTGGAACTTTTGGTGTGAAATCGCTTTTGTTCGACTGTTGAGTTTCTGCTTGTCGCTGGATTATCTGCTCTATTACTGTGTTTTGATAAGTCGCTGTTCTGCCCGAGGATGTGGTACCAATATCTAGATCTTCTGGTTCTAGATAATCGTCGTTTTTATTGTAACATCGGCTGACTAATAACGTAACGGCTTTTCTATTTTCTGCGAACAGGCATTCAGTTTCTTCCTTATTTGCAACATCTTTCCCATTAACCTGGATAAAATTTTATCAAAATTTGTTTCTGGATTTTAAACGGTACATACCACTATGGTGTTACTTACTTGCAAGATCTGATCTCCTTGTCGCAATCTTCCGTCAACATCGGCGACGCTCTGAGGTACTATATCCCGTATATAAACTTCCGTGCAGGTATCCAATTCGGAACCGGAACTGTAGCAAACCGTAAGACCAAGTTTCTCGTCGCTACTATATTTCCTAAGGGTTACTTCCTGAAATTTTACGAATACGTTATGGGTTTTTGTTTTTTGATGGATCATACTTCTAAATCTATCTCAGGGCAGTCGACTACATTCTCCTCGGTCCACAACGTCCCGGAAATATCAGTTTGGACTGCAACTGATACGGTATTTGGTGTTAATATTTTGTTATCAGTAGTACCATCTACTATTCTTCTCTTAATCTCAACTACGATCGGCTCTTGGGCTGCTAAGAAAGTCTTGACGGCATCTTCGTGGGGGAAATTGCTTACGTCGGTGCCGTTAATCTGAAAATACGAATTCGTTCCGTGGAGTTTGGGGAATGATCATAAATTTAACGACGCGATTAGGACAAGGTGTCAAAGATCATATTACAAAATGTCTATCAATGTCACGGACCACCCTGTAACTTAAAAAAAAAACAGTCGGACACCGACATTCTGGTGCTCTATTTCGCAAAAGACTTTGCCTATAAATCTTTCAAGGAAACCGTTAGTTTGCTGTTAAATTATCCAAATATGTCTGTCACGGGCCTTTTAATGTAACAGATGTATATTTGGTCCCCCCATCCTTTTCGGTATCATCGGCGCATTTGAAAAGACGGCACACGGTTCTCTCTCATTTCTTTCTTCTTTTCTTTTTTTTCTTGTTCGTTTTAACGATGGCAACATGACAATGACATATATGTGAGATTCTGAGAACTGTACTATAGCGCCTGTATATGCATGCATTCTGATATACATAGGTATATGTATATACTTATATGAATGCACGATTTTGTTATTCACATTTTAACGCGCTCTTAATTCAATTTAATTTAATGTGTGCGCAGAAATTTATTTTAACGCCTCACGTATTTATGGGTTTCAGCAAAATCTTGCGTAAGATATTGAGATATTAACTGCGAGTTCAAATATGACTCATCAGACATGCCAAATGCAGCAAATACTTCGTATGCAATGCTGGTGCATGTGCATGCACATATAGAGGTGTCTTTGTAATACGTTAATATACAACCATCTGTAAAAATCGAAATAATTCTTTGTGATATTCATTTATCTCGAACGCGGGGTGATAAGGTTAGATCAATAAAATTAAATATCGTATAAATGGATATTCTTCTTTTTGTTGTGTGTTCCCTTGGATTTATGCACATTTTGCAGCTGTCCCGTAATAATAAAAGTAAATATACGTATGTCTCTGTGTGTGTTTCACTATATGTACGTAAGTGCATACACTAGGATTGAACCAGAACAAAGGATTAATGCTCTCATATTAGAGGATTTACAACGTAAAATAATAATATAAACGGTGTATTTTGGCGTCACAATAAACAAAAGCCCATAAACGGATGATCCAAGATCGAACAGTCAAGCTTTATGTTATGCACTAAGTCGGCGTGGATCGCTGTTAAAATGTAAACAACCAAGTTCACTTACCTTCAGTATAATAAAATCCATTTACCTATGGGAAAATAGAATCCGGTGGTCCTTATAAACAAACGGGGTCGGTAAGAATTCCACTCAAAAACGTTTATCCGATGCACCTAACATTTTTCTAACGAGATAACAGGACGATTCAGTTGCATGCAGCATTTAGGACGCGTCCGACTTGCCCGAATAAAATCGACGTTGCAATACTCTACGACTGGCGTGAAAAACGAACATGCAGTTCGCCTACTGCGAAGAACTAAGGGATACTACACTACTACTACTAGCTGTGTTGTAGCACGTTGTAGATTGTAGACTAGCCGCCCGAATCAAAACCTTCTCCTCCATCCACCGTCCTTTTACCCTGTCGTCTGTGTAATAAAAAAGTCGAGCGCCGTATACATTTTCATCACTGAAAGAGCCAGAGCTTCATTACGTCGGACGTCTCTTATATCGTTGATGGTGCCGGCGCCTTGGGAGCACGCATTACGTTAAATTCTTAATATTTAGAGTAAAATAGTGTACCCCAGGGGCACCAATGGATAAATACACCTACACTTTTTTTGTCACGCAACGCCCGTCCGCCCTCCGCCCGATAACTTTATTCAAATTAAGTCTCCAGGTATAATAAAGCTATTAAATTAAATATGCAAATGGAAACTGAGCGTGTTAAAGATTATTTCGCTATTTATTATGTCTGTTTTAACACCCCGAGCTCCTGACTCACTTTGTCCGGGGGAAATCTGATTATGGGGCTCTTATGCGGCCCAACCCCACTTGTATGACACTCATCCTTTTGTGTACTTTAATTTGATTTATGTCCCGCACGATTGGTTCGCTTTTTTTACCCTATCCTCGACAATTATTGATTTTTTTCGCTATTTTCCGCGAATACACTGGAATCGTTTCAAATATCCCCTCGAAAATCGCGTTGTAGGTATGGCCGAATTTGCGCATGCGCAAAACTACAAATCAAACAATAACATAACAGTAATAGCGGATAAAATTTATAACCTATAAGCATTCCTATATTTAACATATCTTAACGATTTATATGAAATGTACATATGTTAGAATCATCAAACTCAACATTTAATACATCTAAACACTTTTGAAAGATGTCTCCCGTTTTTTTTACACGATTTGACTTTTCTAGATTATTGCATCTACAGCGTAATTAGGGATAACGTCGTATATTTTGGAGATGAGCCCTGAAATAGCTTTTATAGGGGTTTAGCAGATGTGATATTGGGGTCTGCGTGTATCTCTTCGTAAGTAAGTAATATTGGAAATATTCCTTATCCGGAATCAAATTTGCTGTTGATTTAATAAACCCTCGTGATATATGATCACGTGCCCACAATGTTCGAAAGGTGTAACACGTCCTGTTCTCGTAGAAGGAAAAAAAGGCATTAACATTCGCAAGCGATGTCGTGACGTGGGCCATTTTAATCATAAAAAAAAGAAATAGTCCAGCAACACCTAGGGAACAGTCGTAAACTTTCTTTTTAATGGCTTGTCAGATTATGTGGATACAAAATAGACCCAAGTAGAATAGCGGGTTTGAAAATTTATATACTGCCTAATCGATGGACTTGCATAATGATATTATACACCAAAAACAAACAGAATTAAGTTTTATGTTCATTTCCTGACAATAAAGATGTCAGATTTTAAGGAAACGTGTGCTGTTCTATAAATAGTTAGGACTGTGACTTTAAAACTTTCTTTATACGACCACGCACAATAGAAATGGTTGAGAAGGAAATAATTCTCAGAATGATCTCTAAATTTGTTAAATATATATATCTATCGTTATTATTACTTTTCAAAACTGGCGTTACAAGAGGAATTCAACACTTAAAGAGTTCGGAAGGATAAGTTACGAAAATTAGGATACTATTTAAAACAACCGTAATAAACTTAATGCCCCGTTTCCTATGTTGAGCCTATAAAATTTGCCGTTCACCCAGAATAATTAAAAAAAAATATCGTAATCGATTCCAAAGCGTCCGTATTTTGGTTTGTTTGTGCATCATATATGTATACGATCAATCATCTCTATCTACTAATGTAAACATAATATTGGACATTTAATATATTTTGTAAGGTCCTTGTTTGAACAACTGAGTTCCTTTTCCAAGATAGGCTCCTCTTGTACCAAACAAACAAACAAAACCAATTATAAAGTCGGCGTCCGTTTTCCTATAAAGCGACCGTATCGGTCCTAAAAGACTTCCGAACAATTCTTCTGCAAACAGCACTATATTTGTCAAGTTACATACATGTAAATATAAAAGCCGGGATAATACACGATCGCCATACGAGGTCATTTTCCAGTCGTATTTGCCCATTAAACAATAACGCAGTTGATTACGGGCGTCCATTTATGATGTATGGCCTAAAATGATTATTTTTAGTCTAGTAATCACACGATGTTTATAATTTCGATTATTATAATCTATAAACCTAAAAATTGCACTAAAGACATTTAATTTCGATTTAATTTCGTATATTTTATAGTAATATGTATCTGTACGTGTTTAAAAGCGGGTAATAATGGAGCAATACGTTTTCAACCAATTCATATTTCCCGCGTTTTTTTTTACAGTGTAACCGTTTTTAATCGTGTATTGGGTTCAGTTAACTTCGAGACCCAAGCCACAGATATCTAGATATTCTGTGCCCAAGCGCTAAATAGCTATCAGTCCTGGTTGAACGCACCTTGTGTTGACAGTTAGATAACCTCATAATCAATTCATTAAATAAAATTTATGGGTAGGGTATTAGAGAGTATTAGTTTAATACGTCAGTTTCTCCAGTTTTTGTGTATTTACACATCGCTTTTACTATCCGATTAAATCCGCCTTTAATGTGGTAGTTTAAAAAGGGATTTAACAAATTTCGTCAGTATGTTTACAAAATTTTATAAGATCAGGTTATCCTTGAGTATAATTCCAGCTAATAATTTATTTTGTAATATTCAGAAAATTGTAATAATTATGGGAGTGTAATATAGTCGCTATTTTAGGTCCATTTTCGAGTGCTTCCAGTCAACTTAACGAGACAATTTATGCATTGAGTTCAGGTAATACCGGTTCGAACTTGTTATTATCATTATCTACATGAGAATGCATTTTTTTCAAATTAGGTCAAGGCAAAAGTGGAGTTGCTGTTATTAGAGTGTCCGGTAGGGATTGTAAGTTAGCTGTATACAAATTGTTAAACCGCACCACTCTTTTAAAGCCGAGATATGCATATTTAACAAAAATATATTGTCCAGATACAAAAGAATTATTAGACAAAGGTTTAGTGCTGTGGTTTCCAGGTAGGCATATCGTATTTAAAATTGCTTCACACAAACAACAAAAATTCAAACTATTTTGAGGGCCAAATAGCTTTACGGGAGAAGATGTATGTGAATTCCAAGTCCATGGGGGTACTGCCATTGTTTCGAGTGTACTTCAATCCCTTGGAAAGCTGAAAAACTTTCGATTAGCTAGACCTGGGGAGTTTACAAAACGTGCCTTCTACAATAATAAATTAGATCTAGTCGAAGCAGAGGGTTTAGCAGATTTAATCAATGCAGAAACAGAACTGCAACGGAAGCAGGTAGATTAGTATTTTTGCGTAAACGTAAACATAAAAGAAGATAATGATATTGTAGGCTCTCGTACAATCCGAAGGATTTTTGAGTAAAATGTATCGAAGATGGAAAGGCGATTTAACAAATTCTTTAGTGAATCTTGAAAGTTTATTTAACTTTGAGAATGTCGATGAAGCCCACAATGATCAAATTCAAAGAAGTATTGATAGTACAGTGAGGAAAATATTTAACGAAGTCATTAAGCATTTGGACGATGGAAAACGGGGGCAATTGTTACGTACTGGTGTTAAAACAGCAATTATTGGAGAGCCGAATGTTGGGAAAAGTAGTTTATATAATTTTTTATGTACGTTTCTTGCATTTCTGCTTTACAATTCCCATTTTAATGGCTGTATAATTTTCTTTTAGGCAAGAAAAAAGCAGCAATTGTCACTCCATTCCCGGGTACTACAAGAGATTCATTAGAAAATTACATAGATTTATTCGGGTACCCAGTGATTTTATATGATACGTGTGGTATTAGGTATAAGGGTGTAAATTTAATTGAACGTGAAGGTGTTCAAATCACTTTAGACACTATAAAATCATCACAATTGCTTCTATTGGTGATCGATGCTGGAAAGTATCATGTTTGGTTGAATAACACCCGAAATGGTGACATTGTTGGATATATTAAGGATTATATTATTAACGAATTAAAAGTACCTGATATCATCAATCGAAGTGCAAGTAAAGTTGGTGATCTGTTCAGAAAAAATTGTATCGTCGTTATGAATAAAATAGATAAGAAACATATACAACTGGAGAATACTGACGATTATGAATATGTCTCTTGTATATCGGTTACAACAAATGCAGGCTTAGAAGGATTCCTTAATAGTATCAATAAGCATTTAAGAAATATGTAAGTAGTATCATATCCGAGAGTGATCTAGGCATGTATAAAATAATTGCCAATTTTAGCTGTACTGAGCCATCCGAAGAGAATCCTGCTATAACGAAAGTTCGACATCGAGTATTATTAGAAACCTGTAGGGATCACTTGGGGGAATATTTGGACGCAATCGAAAATAAAAACTCGTTTGACTATGCCTTAGGTGGAAATAATTTACGATGCTCTCTGAAATGCCTTACTGAAATTATTGAAGGAAAACACGATAATATACCAGCAACAGATGTTTTAGATGAGATTTTTTCTAATTTTTGCATTGGAAAATAAAATATTGAAGAGAGTGTAACACTTGTTTATTGTAGTATAGTTTTAGATGCTACCATATCGTACATTTGTTTTTCGGATTCATCAGTGAGCCTTCTTCGCAATGGAAAGCTTTGGAGAATTCTGGAAAATTTCTCAACGTCCCTAAAACTCTGAATTTCCCGGGGGGATGTGCTGAAGCTTTTGCTCTTCTCTTAATTGCTTCTTGTTTTGTGTTTCCACACAAAACCTATTATTTTGCCAGTATTAGTTCTTTTGTCTCTTCTATAAATTTTATAATTTATGCTCACCTGTGCGTAGCTTATAAAAAACAATTGAATACTACTAACGTTTACATAGGGCAATTCGAGGTCTTCATTGTTTTCTAACCATTTCATATATGCCTTAAATTTCGCCTCTTAATATCAATTAAATCACATTATTTTACTTACATTATATGCCGGTTTTATGGCACTGTTATCAGCGATATTTTCAGAAAGGGTAACAAGTCCGTCGAGATTTATATTTAAGTCTGGCAAAGCAAAACGATTATATTGATCTGCAATTATATGCATTATAGTGTAATAATGATTTTAAGTTTATTAAAATTTTACCTGTTAGACAGTTCGAAATCCTGTTCAATTTTTCTGTATCATTTTTAGACAGCCATAAGCTTATCTTACCTTCATTATCGAAATATCTGCCTTTATCATCGAACGCATGGCTTATTTCATGTCCTATAGTCACACCGATACCTCCATAATTTATTGCACGGGGAAAGTACCGATGATAAAACGGCGGTTCTAAGATTGCCGCCGGAAACCCTAAAAATAATCGCCTATTGCTCAGGCAACCCAACGTGCAGTGTAGGCATGCTAAGGGAGGTTGCATACTTATCTGGTTCTTATGCACGATATAGTACGCGTTTACAACCGTTGGCGCTGTATCCCATACGTTCATATTTACTTTTTTCCCTAATTTCCAGTGTCCTTTTCTAAATGTATGCTTAAAAAAGATAAATTTATTTTGAGAGTTGTTCAATTTTATTAAATTATATACTTGTAGAAGGCTTAAACAGTTCTCAAAGTAATAATTAGGGTTTATTAGAACATCATGGTATTGTACTGCTAACATTTCCGCGTCCAATATTTGATCTGGGTATCCAATTTTCAACTGTATAGAATCGATTTTCTCAACAGCCATTTCTTTCGATTTATCTCCTAACCATAAACTGGAAGTTATTATATCGTTGTAAGCTGTCTGAAGGGTTTTTACCATGATTACGGTCTGCAAAACAAATTATTAAGGTAATTAGTTCGGCTATTCGCCATCAGGTGGCGCCGAAATCTTGGTAAATATATTTTTAAATTAATTTTAATTTATATTTTACATCGTTTTTGCTGTTTTCATCGAAGTATTTTTTAACGAATAGGTGTCCTAGGGCAAAACTTAGATGAGAATTAGTTTGCCCGACGCAAACCCTCCATCTTGGTGGCAGCGTTTCCCCCCCATGTAGGACATCGTGAAATCTAAAAGGGTTTAGCATTTTATGTATTTTGAAAAATTTTGCGGCAATTTACTTCTGTTTTGCACCGTTAAATCGACCGTCCAAATTATCAATGCGGTTAGTTACAAATCTCCATAAAATATAGTTGGTTAAGGTTCTAAAAAATAAGTTGTTTATAGAATTAAAGAAATGAAAATACAGAGATGTAAATTGACCTTTCGGGTGTTTCTTCAATTAGTATTGCAAGATCCTTTAAATAGTCTACACAATAGGTAACTATGGTCATATTTAGAGGCGGTTCTTTCATATTTGCTTCTAAGATGATGTGGAAGTATTTTATCCAATCGATCTGGGGAATTATTTCTTGCAATTCCCATAACGATCTGGGCGCATGGGATTTCGCTGTGTAGTTTTGGCAGTCATTAGTTGGTATTATCTAAAATTAATTCAGTTTTAAGCTTTACATTAACTTCACTTGTACGCAGTCGCGGGCAGTGATGGACGTTTTGGGTGGGTAAAAAGATGTTTTGTACTTTCCAACCGCTCCTGACGATGCCGATTATTAATCCTACAATGTCAGGATGCCGATTACTACTCGTAACATACGTGCACGATTATAGGTACTAGTAATACGCATCGTTATACTCGTCAAACGCCTATACACGTATGCCCACATCGGAACGGGGGATTGCTTTGTGAATGGCAACTGCGCATTCGAGTCTCACTGACGAGAGATATTCAGTCGCAGTGTATCATTCAATCACGTAATACTGGGTAATTTTTCTGTACTCTCAGATTACGGTAAAAAGTATATTCATTTTGTAGCTGCGAAAAACGAATAAGTACTTCTAAGTAGGAAAATAAACAATGATTCTTATTAAAAATAGACAAGGGAAAAATAAACTCTACAATTATACGAAATAAATTGAAATTCTAACAATGTTGCTTTATGAAAGGTTCGAAAATATCCCCATTCGCGGCCAAACCATAGCTGAGTCTATCGTAAAACTCCCGCCTCACTGCCTCGAGATTTGTAGGGGTTATTGTCGCAAAAATTCTCAACAGTTCTACTTGCAATTTTTGCAGTACCATGTTATGATATTTACCTTCTTTGCGGTTGTATAAACTAACATAGTGTATTCGAAAACGGCGACGATCACTTCTTAAGGCGGATTTAGTCTCGTACGTAGAAAGCATATGTCGCACGAAAGTGTTGACGTAGTAAGTTAAACTCCATTATAATAAACACAGTTATTGTAGCACACATGTATTACTCGGTGCTGCAGGTTGTTGTACATATGCGATCATAAACACCGACGCAGAAGTTCGCAAAAGTTCAACTTTTGCTGCAAGTTGTCGTAATTTTGTGTTATTGATAACTTCATGGTGAACCGGTCGCTGTCAACGCACATTGTACATAACCTAAAATGCATTTTTACAGCTGTACAAGAACGCTCATACTTCCACTCCCCGTAGAACACATATCCGTAGTGAATCACGACCTTTAGTTTCACGTACTTCTGCGACGACGAAACTGCGCACGAGACTAAATCCGCCATTAGAACTTTGCGTGCTCATAGACCGATACAAAATGATCCGATAGGCGTGCTGCGTGCCAGATCGCGCTACGTACAATATATATCGCACCCCGGTTAGAGCTGAGCATACGTGTATGTACCTATATTCACACGATGCCCTACTTACTCGTGCAGTTGCATGCAACCCGATCTTGTGTAATTTAAACACATTTCTGGATGTCCTATCGACCTTCCCTGTCATCGAAGACAACAGGATTATCGCGCACTTTCTAGCAGATATGATTATGAATTATTATTCGAATTAATGGTTTGTTAAAAATATATTACTAGTACAACGGCCACGAAATGATAATTCGCCATCTATACTATGGTATTGGTGTATTATTTAGAGGTTTTATCATTTTGTTTTAAAAATAAATATATATTTCGAAAAAGTAAAGGATAAAACAAGTTTCTTTTGTTTTATCTTTTTAAATGCGTTTTATATAAACCTTTTTTAAAATATATATTTATTAAGACTAGGTGTACAATGATATATTTAGGATTAATACCTTAGCTAATTCGATCTCAAAGCTGATAATATCCTCAACATCTTTTTTAGCAACGTCAGGATTTGCTCCGAGAATCGAGACAATTTCCCACATAAAATTCTGATACGATTGAATATACGTTTTCGACTCTGCTTCCAGGAAATAATCCTTTTTCGGCAGACCCAACGGCGGTTGCTTCAGCTGCGAAAATTACGATTTATGTTGGGATTTTTTTTTTCAAATTTCACTAATCGCATCACCATTACGACGTATTTCCCCGAATTCATGTCGGGTGCCACCCATTCCCCTATTAAAATATCGTTGTTGTAAAGCCTCAATTGGGCCAGGAGCCATATCAAGTCGAAATTCGATTCATTCCATTCCCGTTGTATAATGGGCCAGTATCTCAATTCGCGCAAGAGATCTAGTAAGGGCTGGATACCTCTGCGTTCAATCGTTTCTGAAAATCTTGAGGAAGTAATTATTTAAATTCTACATTATTTCGTTGCGGAAGGGGCTCACCTTGGTCCATGCAAGATTTGTACATCTGCCTGGTTTTTAATATCGGATCTATCTCCACGGTGTCCTCACCGACCATGAGGATCTTTTCGAAATAAGTTGGTTTTTGTTTAGGTACTTTGGGAACGTATAATTCGTATTCTGAACTTTTGTCTTCTGCCCTCCTCAGTACATCTTGCAAATTATGATTGGTTGTATTATTATTATCATTATCTGCGGTCTGCTCAAGCAGCTCTTTCAGGTAATGATCCACATTTTCCCTTACCAATTCGAACGTATTGAAACGACTCTGATGGGTTGGATTCGGATGGTGTTGCGACCATTTTCCGCAAGTATACTCGTAGAAATCATCGCAAGGATCGACTGAGGTATTCATGTATTTAACCATGTTCTCACCTATATTAGTATATCGGTAATGATGGGTGTAATAAAATTTTCGAATAAATTTCTGTTTTATTCCGGGCTTAAGGGTCGTGGTTAATTTTATTTGCAACTGCGGCAAACGTCTTCACTGACGAAAAATTATTCAATATGAAGTTTTCTTAGCAAATAATATTTAGAAAAACGTCTTGTCACTAAGTTGACATTTAACAAATAATATTTTGATAGACAATTTGATATTCGAGCAAAAAAAACAAAATCCAAATCTACACTGCCACAGAGTGCTTTACTCATCTTCCAACCCTCCATTCGAGTCTACCACCATGACTACACCACACCCAGCACGAGCGCGCAAAACTGGACACCAAATTTTGTTTATTGTACGGTTCTCCTCTTTTCTATTGAAATTGTTAGAGTTCTTGTAAATTTCAATTGCTTCTCTATAACGACGGGTGTGATAATGTGAAGCAATGGCAGAACTTCGGTGTTTTCAAAACAAATGTTATGATTTCCATCCTGCAGAGCATGTTCGGCCACTGCTGATTTGTGAATTTATCCTAAACGACAATTTCTCTTATGTTCTCTTAGCCGTGTATCAATGCTACGTTCTGTAGTGGCAATGTACTTATACTTCGCCACAAGAACACGGTATCATATACAGGGTGTTACGGTCTTGTGATTTTATTTTCAAGGGGTGATTAAACATCTTAAAATAAGGTCATTAACGTAAAAATATCTTAAC
>JARFOC010000198.1:1606422-1618328 GCA_031763485.1 Osmoderma eremita | reverse complement strand
ATATATATATATATATATATATATATATATATATATATATATATATAACAGGTACGACAATGGAAGACATGCTGCAAACTTCAGACATGAAAATCATTTTTGCTCTCTCCGTATTTTGACATTAGCGGGAATAAATAAATATTTTACTACCAACCCCAGATAGTTATCGCAGATCACTCCGTATTTAATATTAAAATTACTAAAATGAAATAATATTTTAATAGAATTTCTTAATGCATGTACAAAATATACAAAAAAATAAATATATAACAATTTTGCAACGTTAAAAATATACATACACAAATATTACAAATTAATGGGATTATCTCAATTTGTGAATATAAAGCTAAAATTTCAACGTAACGTTTGTATAAAATATGCCGAGATTATTTTATAATATTCGCGTAGTATACGTAATTAATAAAAACAAACATTATACATTTACCGGGCACTAGAAAAAACCTGGATTAGTGTGTTCTATGACACAACGCTTGCAATATTTCTTTACGGCGCGATAGCCTTCTAACGATATCTGGCAATCCTGTATGTTTAGTTGTTGCAGACCTCTGCAATAATACGCTATACATTGTACACCCCTGTCAGTGACAAGATCGCAGTTCCGAAGGCTCAACTTCTTCAAATTTGGGCAACTTTCGGCTAGGGCGCGTAACCCTGCATCGCTAACGTCGCATTTACCGATATCCAATGCACGCAGGCGGGTACACGACCTCGCCAACACCGTCACAGCATCGTCTGAAACCGCTTCACAACCACGCACGTTCAGATAGCGGAGTTTGTAACACCTCCTGGCTACTACTTTTAAACCAGCGTCGCTGACGCGATCGCATTTTGCCACGGAGAGGTAGCGCAGGGTTGCTCCCAGTTTCGCCAGTTCGTAGAGTCCGAAATCGGTGACATTCGAACAATCGCTCACGCTCAATTCCCTCAGACCAGAACAGAAACTTGGCACGAACTTTAAACCCGCATCTACGAACAAAAGATTATTTAGAATGTTTATACTGAAACAGTGTTATAACAAATGAGGGGTCAAGTGCAAGAATTGGGTATCTCTAAAATGATAAATTTTGTTGGTTTTTCCCGATTTTCTCAAAAACTTTCTAATTCAGTTTAGCAGTAAAAGGTAAGAAAATAATTGAGGGGATACTTCAATCTTTGCACTTCTTGATTGATTCCTCGAGTGGGCACTATGTTTCCGAACTTCAGAAATCTTCAATGATCTTTTGCTAACGTAACTGGAGAACCCTATGGATTTTGAATCAAAAAATTGACGGACTGTATTTATTACATCAACTCGAGTTTTGAACCGTCTATCCTTCACACAACAAGAGACACAAAATCATTTGGCAAAATGTCAGGAGAATAGGCAGGGTGTGGTAACGTATCCCAGAGAATTTTAGAAATTTTTTCCCGGGCCATTCTTGCGGTATGCGACCTGCCGTTATCTTTTGATTAATCAAAGAACGCTGTTTTTGGATGAGAACTGCTTGCACTTGCTGAAGATGTTCACAATACAAGTTAGTTTCCAAAAACTCGTAATGGACAATTCCTGTGTCCACCAAACACACAATAAAATCTTGTTTGGGTGCAAGGAAGCTTTGGAAGTTTATGTGGAACGCTTAGAATTTGAATACAATATCCACTTTTTGACGCAGGTTAACAACCCATCAAGAATTAGTTTATTATCGTTGGGTGAAATGTTTGTCGAACCAATGGTAAGACGATTTAATTTATCATTTGACAATTCTTATGGGACCCATTTGCCTAACTTCTACCTCCTTCCTAACTGATGAAGGTGTCATCATTCACATTGAACCTTTCTGCAAACTCTAGGCAATGTACTGGATTCTTCCTCCACAACCTCCTCAATCTTCGTTGTTGTCTCCCAGAGTGTGCTTCATCGGTAAACCCAAAAAGGGTACATTCCATTCTATGTTTATTACACAACGTTCAATTCTTTTTCTGATGCGAATAAATGATTGAAACAACTTTTGTATGACATTTATTTGAAAATCTTATAATAACCGAGATTATCTGATGGTAAAATATATCAGATAAATTAAAAGAGTGATTGTTCTTCTTCGCCCGTTTGTATTTATTTACTGTTTTGAATACATACGACGATTTCATTTGTGTAATATTCGCTCTACGAAACTGAACATTGGCAAGCAACTATATCTACTTTTGCAAAGCGATAAAATCACAAAATCCAAAAGCCTTTGTGCGTTTTCACCCTGATAACTGGATTTCGTCCTGAAACAGCGCATACGTACCTGTAATTTCTATACATCTGCGCAGGTATAAATATGATAATTGGGGACAGTTCCGCACAATGATCCGCAAACCGTTGTCTTCGAGAACAGTGCAGTCCGTCAAGTCCAAATATTGCAGTTGCAACCTCCTTACGGGGTCCAATGGACCACTGGCGCTCATGCAAGATATTTGAACGCATCCTATTGGCAGCAAAAATAAAATAAATTAATCGTATTGGAAATAGTCTAATGGTAAAAGTATTTCAAACCTAATCAGAATACAAGCGTCGAAAAGTTCTACATTTGTATTTTGATTAGAGACAGCATTGGTTGGGGTAAATAACTGATTGAGTAAATCAGTTAAAAGTCCTGTGCCATGGACATATAATATATAGGTGCTCAAACCCACTCTCTTTTCAGTATGCAACGAGAAATTATTTCGATAGAAGGTCTTGCCCATAATAACAAATAAGAGGCTGGAGCAACCATGAATGAAGTTCTAACCTCATGCTATGAATACAAAATGCCAGCGGTCATACTTTTTATAGATTTCCAGAAAGGCTATGATTCCATTTTCCGAAAGCAAGTGAGACTAAAAAAGAAAGTTAGTAAAAATGAAAACTGCTAGCAGCGTGCAGGTTATAGAAGACTGAGACTAGGGAATCCGCTGTCGACTCTGCTGTTTAATTTAGTATTAGAGAAGGTAACGAGAAATAATAAACTGAATAGAGAAGGGCATATAATGTACATCAGTCATCAAATTATACGCTGTGCAGCTGACATGGCAATAATTGCAAGAAAGGAGAGAGATCTCCAAGAGATCACACGGAATTTTGTAAAATCAGCAGAAAAAATGGGTTTAGAGAGCAAGCTAATGATGGAACGAAGGCAAACAACCTTGAGATAGTGACGCAGAAAGGAAGCTTGAAATTTGAGAATGCAGAAGAACTCATTTATTTGGGATCAATGATAACAAACATTTGACCAGATACTTGTCTAGGAAAAGTAAATCTTAGAATCCACAAAACCGTTTTAAAGACAACAATGCTGTATAGTTGTGGAATTTGGATACTAAATATCAGACAAAGAGAAGGATGACAGAAGAAAATCATAAGAGGAATTCTAAGAAGAAAGAAAGCTGAAGAAGGATATACCAGAAGAACTAATACAATACTAAGAAGTATACAAACTATATAATGAATTAAAAATAGATGAAGAATTTCGAGGAGATTGCAGTGGCCGGGGAACTTGGAAGGAATGGCAGACGATAAGGTGGTAAAGCAAATAGCGCGGATGGAACTCAATGGCAAGTAAAAAAGATGAAGAGATTAAGAAACGTAGACAGGCAGAAAGTTGATGCGAAGTTCGATAAAACAAATGCTTTACGATTATTGTGTGATTATTGTCTGATAAGTTTCCGCAAGTTTCAAGGGATGTTTTTTTATGAAATTGTTGCGTGGGTTAGAGTTCTATTTGAATATCCGATGAGATATAGTCGAACATTCCTTCACGATAGGAAGTTGTTACCATATTTATTGCAGGTACTATATGCAAAATTATTGCATTGGTTTGCGACAGTAGTACTCACCAGTAACATCTAAATGTTGTAAATTGACACATCTGTTCAAGACTTCGAAGAAAGCATTATTAGTAACAGATGTGCTACCTTGAATTTTCAAATGCGTCAACTCAGGACATCGCCGGGCTAAAAGCAACAATCCCCTGTCCGTAATTTTGGCACCGTCCGACAAATAGACCCTCTCCACACTTGGACAAGCACCGGTCCGCCCCTGCCCGCACAATTGTCTCAGAACCCCGCGTATGGCACGATCACCACTAATATGCTCGCCGTCCAATTGTATAGTCCTCCACAGCGCCGGCGTCCAAACTAAGACGTCGAACCTCCGGCACACCTTAGCACAAACACTCAAATCTAAACTGGTGAGGAAGGACAATATTTTCACGACTAAATCGTCGGTGAGCCTGTCGAAGGAGTTGTTCTTGATTTGGTACTTCTTCCCTTTGTACAAATTGCCCTCATTCCATAAATTGGGGGTGGTTGAACCTGGACTGGGCGACACCAGCGTATGATAACCTTGATCCAGACTGGGGCTGGTTTTTCCTAACTTCGTGAAATTATCCAATAGGTGCTGTTGGCCGCTCGGATTGAAATATTCTGGACTAGAATCCGACTGGCTCGTCTCCAACTTGTTATAATTCTCGTGCTCCCAGTAACTGGTACCTAAAGACAGCGATGATAGGTCCAAGGAATTCTGTTTATTCTGATATGCGTTTATCGTGTTTTGTATGAGGGCTGTTTGATTCTGATTTGCGCTATAATCCGGCACGTCGTTATTCAAATACAGCGATTGGTAGTACTGGTAGGTGTTGCTATCGCCGGATTTCGCGCTGCTTTCGTAGAGGTCCATGTACTTGGTGTGGTAGCTGTAGGTGCCCTCGGGGTGATAGGGGTGGTCAGACGCGTTGGAGGGTTGCTCTGATATCGGCGGCGAACTTCGCCCTAAACGTACTAGAGGGCACACCATTGGCCGCGGGGACAATCGCTCCAGAAGGCTTGGCGTCTGGTTCATTTCAATTACACCTGTAATACATTCAAAAATAAAGATAGAATCGATAAAATAAATAAAGGCTCGATGCAATAGAATAGTAGTTAGTCTAAAAATCAACATTTCGAGTTTTCACTTCTAGAATTTTGCTTGAAAATAGATATAAAATACAAAATAGGATACGGTGGCTTAAAAAAAAAACACCCTTACCACCTCGATGAGTGAAGAACTCCTGGATACGTATTTCGGCAACTAAGTTGCCATCCTCAGCAGAATCTACGAAGGAAGATAATGTTAGACGTGTCGTACTCTGGGAGATTTGCACCACACAGAACACCGCTTGAATAACACAAGTTGTGATACATTTTTGAACAGATAAAGAAAAATGCTTTTTAAACGTGTAAAAATCTAATATGACGTCCGTTCAAAATACCAAAGTTGCTAACAAATTTTGCCATATATGTATTTATTTCGACTTCCGTGTTATAATTTTCTGTAACTTCTGCTTTTTTCGTGATAATAGTCTTAATTAGTTCTTGCGTTTCTGTGTTTTTACATTCTTTTGTTATTATTTTGCTCACTCTTAAGGGATTTCACATTCAATAAATATGCCGATATGTGCATAGCGTACGGTTTCTATAATGGAAATGGTAATATGGGAAAGAGAATATCGAATACGTTTTCAAAACCGAAAACATACTACTGGAAACGTATTTTGAAGACTAGATCGTCTTCATTCGTCTAATACAAGATATGCTAATACTGATTGACTAAGACAAATACTAGACGGAGTGCAAAACCTCCGTTAGCACCCGACAGTTAGCCTCTACATTAGCCTTCTATATATGCCTGGTATAACGCCGTTTGTTCGTTCTACGAGAAAATCTTCTTCACTGATATCATGTTTCTAAAGTTGAGCCGCTCTATGAAAACGTTAAAATACACGACAGTTACCCGCCCTTAAGACGAGTTCGTTACCGCCCTCTATGGGAACAACGTCTTATCCGCCATTCATCAACTGACTTCGTAGCCGGCTATTGTTGGCACGGCGGTTGTTCGCCCATGAGAAGAGTTCGTCGCCAACCTCTGACGGCACGACGTTTTGTCCGCCATTAATTAACTGATTTCGTTGCCGGCTATTGTTAGTATGACGGTTGTCCACCCCCTAAGACAAGTTCGTCGCCGGCCTCTATTGGCACGACGTCTTATCCGCCGTCTCTCGACTGATTTCGTTGCTGGCTGTTGTTGACACAACATATAACTTTTATAATTTTTTTCCTTTTTCTTATGCCGCAATTTAGCGTATTTCATGACCGTAATCCGACACGTGTATTAACAGACGTCGGTAAGACACTTTCTATAGGTTACTTTCGATTAATACTGTAAATGTATCTCGCTGTATGTCCATATTTTATGTTTAACATGTAGACAGAATTCAATAAATATCCATTACTTTTAGTTAGGTGCGCATAAAGTATTATATGTATTGTATTTGTTTTGAGGACATTTATTGTTTAAGCCCTTTTTCCCCGTGTCATTTTAGTCGCGTCCGTAGTCGGCAAAAACATGTCGTGTTTTCTTTACTGCGTGTACTACATATTTTCAAAAAAATATCCTATAATATATATATAGTTGCGTTTGCTTTGGTAGATTTTACTTAGTTTGTTATGTATCGGTTCTTGAATCCTAGTGTATCATAGGCTACCTCATTATTTATCATAATTTTTGGACTAACTCAGCAAATATACATACTTAAAGGAAGGCGCACTATACACAGCCCGAACGATGTTAGAGAACCGCATTCGAGAAGAAACAATACAACCGGCTTCCTTCCACGCCACCGGTATAGGCAACCTACTTGGTATCTCGGTGGTTAGATATTTCCAGCGGATGAGAACTGTGATGCCAGAGTTGTAGGATAGGTTCAGTTTTTTTTTTTTGCGTAACCCACCGTACGATTGTTATCTGAGCAGGGACCAGTAGAGCGTTTCGATAACAGACCCGTAACTACGTAATGTAAATATATAAAATTAATCCGATAAACACGTCGCAAGTTAACGCGAGTCGTGCATGTTTGATGACTGGCTTTATGCGGAATGGACTTTAAAATGTTTTAGTGGCAGTGTGGTTTCAATTCTTTTATTTATCTTTTTGAAACACCTGTTACTTTCCCCAGTCTCCAGCAATCTCAAAGGGTGTTACTAAACACTGTTGATATGAATATCAATTTACTTAATATCTTTAAATTTTCTAGAAGCATTTGTGATAAATTTGAATTGTTATCTTGCGTTCATACAGGGCGGCTCAAAAGCTACGATTTATATTTAAAACAACCCATTATTAAATACGCGTAAAATTATTATAAATTATATAATAATAATAATTATTATAAAAAATGTGAAAAGAATGCTAGCCTTAATTCTTAAAATGAAGATTCCCATGCTGTACGATACAAGTTTTACATCTATCTTCAAGTGAACTGAAGAATGGGTTGGTTTAATTCTTCGTTGTTGGTAATATGTTCAAACGAATTCTCAATCAACTGATTTGAGCGGTTAATTTTAGTAGATTCTTATTTAAAAAAACAAGATGCGCCTCACTGGCATAATTCGGTGGCTATTCTTTGGATCTTCAAGGACCAATCCATTCAACGAACTCTTGATTAAGGTCGGCGAAGTGTGGTAAAACGGCATAGTAAACATAGAAGGGCAAAATTAAAACTATAAACATCAACTAATGACATCTAAGGTATAAAATGAAAAGATGAATTATGGATCATCCCCGATTTAATTTTAGGCATACAATTATCTTATGACAGTAAATACTACACTATTTCTAATAATATTATCAGACAATATAGAATAATTAAGTATTTTGGTAAACATAAAAGGATTATATAAAGACTTAACTATGAGCAAAAAACGTGTAAGACAAAAGAGCACGACAACGCCTAACTTTACATTTTCATTTCGTTTTCGTACTGAACAAATATTTGAAAAAGTAATGCTACCTAAAAATTGGAGTTCCTAAATTTCTACCGTCGGAGGAAAAATATAAATTAAAAAAATTTATATAAAAATTCCCTCCATTTCATTTTCGTTTATTTTTTTCGGCTGGTTCCTTAATATAAATATATATTTAGAAAGGAACTGTGGAACTGTTTACATTCATTCTCCATTTCAACATACAGGCGCGCACGAACTTCAAAAGCATTCTCCCCAAAATATATGTCGGCATTTCGATTTCCTCCGAGTGTATATTTTAGAGTCCTTAGTTAGTTAAATGTTTCCTTTGCCGATTTCCCTATAAACATACATGTGCAAGTGTATACATGTGTACATTCCCGCTTATTCACGATTTTTCCTTCTTCATTTTCAGTCGCTACTGACGCACGTATCCCGAGCAACGAAAAATACCCTAAATAAATTGGGGGTATTTACAGTATCCTCGTTCCACGCCTTCATTTGCGCCCGGAGCCCTTCTCTGCTGAATAATCTGTTGGCCGGACGCGGAGCAACGAAGCGAAGGCCACCGATGTTGTCCAGGTCGAACAGCGGATCCAGCAGGCGGTCGCTACAGGTAAATCGCGACATTTTTATACGCGGAAAAGAGATTTGTGTGTATGAAATGATTAAAATCTGTTCTCTAAAAATAAATAATATTGAAATTGATTCGAAATAAAATTTTAATCAACATTGTAATGGAAAAAATTAAAATTGGAATCAAAAAATTCCCATTAATTGAAAAATTAATTTTTGCTATAACAGTGTTCACAATACTATCTACGTGCTTCAATACAAAACAATTTAAAAGTCATATATTTAAGATCCTACCAATATTTGCATGGATTGTAGGATGTTAAGTACATAAGAAACTTTCTTTCATTTTTTTCAACTCGTCAACCTCAACTTGCATCTGGTGCCTAAATCCATTTTCACTAGATCTTAAATATTAAACGAACCTGCTCTAATCTCCATTAAGAAGCTGTAGTTCAAACGATTTGTCATTAATAGGGAAAGATCAATTATACAAGGTATCCCGTATTGTTATGTTCAAATTTTAGGAGGGTAAAGTAGACTTCATTTCAAGTAACAAAAACGCAAAACTTGTATATCCATTTTTATTTGTTCCAAAGTTACAGATCATGATTGTCAGATCATGAAAAAAATGTAATCCTAAAGTCAATACAAACTGATTTTATTTGAAAAAAGTTATACGATTGAATAACAGGCCTGTGATTGTTAACGTCGCATAATAAAATGTTATCCTAAAATAAATAAATAATCTCCTGAATATGGCGACAATAAATCTCAAATTTCTCATCGCATGTGATGAGTTTTACGATATCTGGTACAAGACTAAGTTTTGTGTCAAACCAAATATCTGCAATAATAGTTCCGATTTAGATTCAAAATTCATAAACAGAGAAATAACAGCAACAACGAAAAACGCCATAACTCATCTTCCCAATACCCAAAGCGACGCACCCTCAGAACTTCTCCACTCTAACTCCACCTGGACTGTACTTAATCGACCGTTCCGAAGCGTCCAGCGGTTCGTTTATCGAAACGAAATTTTCTCTATTTCCAGATGAATTCCCGGGAGGAATCAGAGAAAACGGTGAAAGTTTCCCTGCCCGATTCGGCGACCGTAGCCGTTTACGTGAGGGACGCCATGTCCGTCGAAGAGTTCCTAACGAGCGCCTGTTCCAGAAAGAACCTCAACCCGACGGAGCATTTCGTACGCGTCAAGAAGCGCAGGGACATGGAGGACCACAATTACTTCGTACCGCACCGTAGCGACCTGATCGAAACCTACGTAAGTCTCAATAGTATTTCTCATACAATATTTTTTTGGATAAGAATATGTACGGAAACGTCAAGAAAACAATCAAACCGACGGAACACAATATCCCGGCCAGCTAGGTCACGTTATATTCACGTCATTTTTGAGTCAGGTGAATCGTTACGATCCGATATTGGAACATAAAAATGACGGCCAAATGTCACAGGAAATACATCATGCTGTGCCGTAACGCTAGTTAGACATTGTTCGGGACAACGTATAGACTTTTATATGACGTCATTTCCACGTTGTTTACGTCATAGAAGACGTATTGCGCAAAGTGGAATAACGCGCAAACGGTATCACATTTATCATAACCCACTTTTTAACATAAGCTTCACTTATTTATACCGGCATCTTGTTTTTTTTAATATGAAAATGGGTTTGACTTTGCATCATTTGAAAGACATTTACTGCATAGTAATCAACAAGCAACAATTACATTCGTAATTGTTATCCGTTATTCATATCAATCACAATTACAATTGTATTATATTCTTATATTCTTATATCCTTATATTCTTATTTCTATATACTTTAGAGCAGATAGGATTAGTACTACAATTCTTTTAACATTAATATCTCTCTTATTACGCAACATCATTAAGATATTATTATGTTAGTGACCTTACTTTAAGATGTTTAATGACTCCTTGAAAAAGATCGTAAACAGCCTGTATATTTAATGAAGATTGTATAAAAAAATACCATTAGACTAATATTATCACGTAATTTTCAGTTTCTTTTTGATAAATGGCGTTATATGACCGAAACGTCAAAAACCATTTTTCTTTCTAACCGCTACCACCACGAAAAATCTCCACACACATAACAAACCAAGAAAAATTAATATAAATTTCAATTGCCGTTCAATAGCAACAGAAAAATGTAGTACACAAACGAATAGAAACGAAAATGTTAAGTATTTTTTGTTCATTGTACACCGAAATACAACAATAACGAGTACAAGTTATTGACAGCTATATATGCTGAACGGAAGCGGCCACATTGTACCATTTTTCTATATCTTGATAAAAACTTGGTCGAGAATGAATCGTTTACCAAGCCACATAATCTTTATGTTAAGAAGAATTTGAAAGTGATATTTTACAAACTGTCAGATTCAAATTTGGAGAAAGTGCGTTCTTATATACCCCATTCTTTGAAGATCTGCGAACATACCTTCTTTAAAATCTTCGGCAGAAACCCTATAAACTATGTGGATCTGCGAATTTTTTTATGTTTCCAACCAACATTCTTCACCTAAAATGTGCATATTCAAAACATATATGCTGGTTATAATAACTATAATCTGCATAATACCATAATATGTTATGTATCTTACCTTTCCCGTTCTTTTGGAAATACAAAGAAACTTATTCCTATATTTATTAGCACAACCGCGAACAACAAACTATATAAAGTCAAGGAGCAGTAAATGTTCAATAAACACAATAAATATGAATAGAGAAATAAGTAACGAGAGAGCCAAAATGATTGTCATGTTTGTAGTTGCAGTAAATGAACAAGAAAAAGTCTAACAAATATGTTGTTATGAACTTTCTCACCACCTCGTTGTGTTTCTGTTGATCTTATATTATCGTTGGAGAATTTGTCTGCAGTACCTGTACGCGACCATTACATGTTTTTGTTTGGGAATTTATTTTCGGTTGCAAATTAAACGATTAGAGTGAAGTGTCCCCATCTAGTCATTATTATTATTCAATAAGGTCAGGCAACTAGAATCCTATACGGTGGGTAATATAGGTATACTAAGTCCAGCCAGAGGCAGGTATTGGGACTAAATAATGTTCCTAGGTAAAAGAATATTTATTTTTCAAATACATTGTAAAATCACAATATATTCTCACACATAAACCAACATAATACAAAGAAGTTTTTGGAAGATTTCTGCGAATTAACTACAGGAGAAACCAGCCCAGAAAATTACCACCAATATAGCTTCCATCGGTCGAAGTTGGCATAGAAGGCAGCAGTCGTCGACGAGTAAGCATGGCCGGTTTTTCCTGGACGACGGAAAAAACAAAACATCGTACGAGTACGGCGGTGCGTTACTACACGACGGAGAAAAAGGAGATTAACAAATGGACGTCAAGTGAGAATTTTTGGGACATGTCAGTGGAGACTAACAAGCAATCAATTTAAACCATAGTAAATAGTGAATTAAAAGAATCTACCGAAATAGAAGAAGGTTGGAGTAAGA